>WKFP01014843.1:2049413-2070335 GCA_011057875.1 Pterocles orientalis | reverse complement strand
TCTAAAAGCCTTGCAACAGCAAGAGTAAAATCTTTAGGCTTACAATCAATTCCCCACTGCTTATGTAATTGGGATACGACCTTCACAAGGGCTTCCATCCTCCTTGTTGGTCCTGGTCTGGGA
This sequence comes from Pterocles orientalis, assembly GCA_011057875.1. Lineage (NCBI taxonomy): Eukaryota > Metazoa > Chordata > Aves > Pterocliformes > Pteroclidae > Pterocles > Pterocles orientalis. Next base: position 2,070,212 of record WKFP01014843.1, on the reverse strand, counting down.
GCGTCCTCCCCTGACCTCCCCCGCCGGGCTGGTCCAGCCGCTCCGGCCGCCGTTCACCCGTCCAGGCGATTCCCGTCTCCCGAGTTTCTTCCCGGGTTTCGGCACCACTTGTTGCCTTCGTCGGCGTGGCGACCTGGTTCAGGAATGGCACGGCGACCAAACCCAGGCCGCTCGGTCCATCTGCTCACAGACACCAATGTGGTGGACGGCAAATGGCGTTTATTGATGAGTACACAGGCCTTATATAGCTTGAGTTTACAACATCACTTCCGTCTGCTTACATCACAAACTAAACACTACTGGCTACCCAGAGAGTCCTATCTTTCCGTACAGCGCGACATCTTCCGGCCGGCGACCCTAACTACCACAAGAGGTATTGAAGAATACATTTCTTAATAAAAACTTGAATTCTGCACATAACAGCTTAAATAGCTATGTGGGTTTTGATAATTGCTTATGAGTATACACAGTACTAGAGCTCTGGCCAAACAGTCAGTAGAGAGGGTCTTATGATCAAATGCCAATATTTGATTAAGTTTCTCCAGAAGTTTTCATTTGTGTTGGATCAGTATCCTACCCAATCAACCCTGAAGGAGGGATGTTTTCAGAAAATAGGAGGAAAGGGGGGGGGGGAAGAACATTCATTATATTGTCCAAATATCTTACAAAAAATTGGTTTGTAATTTGCAAGTTGTGGATCTGAACTCAAAATTGGAAGGAACACTGGGGTCTTCATCAACCTTATCATGACTCTTGTAATCTAGCGAACATTGGTACTTACAGAAAAAGATGAACGTACCCTTAGCAATGTAGCTGTACTGGGAAGGTGTGTGCCTCTCCCACAGCCTGGCGTTTGGCTGAATGACCCGCACTGACTGCTGTGATGTTCCAGCTCAACAATTAATCAAGCTAGCTGAGACCTGCTTACATCTGTGCTTGTGCTGCAGCTGCATCTCTGACGTACCCTTAGAGGTCTTAGAAGTCCATCTAATAAAACTGCTTCCAGCAACAAATCTCCAGATGATTTTCATGCAGAGAGACTTACGACTAGCTTACTTTTATCTTAGCGCCACATGCCTGTCTCCTACGTTACTTGCATTTTGCATTTCAGACTGTAAACTGTAAAAACGTTATGCTTGATGGTCAGTTGCTGTGGGGAGGTCTAGAGATGCACTCCTCAGCATGATATATTTCTCAGTGGTGGACGTCAAGCCTATCCTGGGCAGCAGAGCAGGAAGCAGCAGCAGCAGGTCCTGCCACTAAGGTGCTGAGCACTTAGTAATGCTCTTAGTGAGAGGTGGAGGTCGCTGTCCCAGGTGATGCACTGTGCCACAGGGCTCCTCGCTGCATGGATGTACCCACTCAGGTGGGCATTAACACCTATGTTGCTGTGTAATTTTTTTGCCTAAAGTGCCTTTTGCCTTCCACTTTCCTAGATAAGGTGTCTTCAATACTCCTGAACATGTTTAGCTAGAGATTTACAGCATTGCTTCAAGGGGCTTTTGAATCCTATTTCTGCTGCATTTGTTAATTGAATATCTTGTGTTAAGTCTTCAAAAAATATTTGTTAGATTTAGTATGACCAGAACAATATTTTTGCTATCTATGGTATGTTAACTTGGAGATAGTAATAAACCAAGTGTTCAAAATTACTCTTTGCTGAAGGGGTGGAAGCAGTGAAACCCAGAAACTCTGGCTGACAGCTCATAGAGGTGGGCAAAAGAACCCTGTAGGCACAATGTTCAGGACAAAGTATTCTAGGAAGGCTTACAGGCACACGGGACATCTTCTGGAAAGTATCAAAGGATCAAGCTGAAAAAGAGCAAGCAGAAGGGGAAAAACAGAAGACGCTCTTCGTGTTTCTCTCTTACAACTGACAGGAAAGCTCTTTAAAACATATACTTTGAAGAGGGTTATTTATTTCTGATTATGTTATCACAAGTCCATGCCACTGATATGTGTTTTGATATCTTTTCCTTCTCTTAAACTGTTCAACCTGTTCCAAAGTCAGTAATGCATCTGTTTCTCTATTCCTCATGCTTATATACAGTGTGCAATCATTAGTGAAGCCTGTGGCTGATATTTTATGCTCCTCCACATCCAAAAGTAATGAGAAACTATTTTATAGCCACACATATCTTCTGACTGTTTACTTCACAAATAGAAAATTTTCGCAGAAGCTGACAGAATCTGAAAAAGTACAGAAACTATTGTTAAGAATTGTATTTATTCCACTAGGATTTAGGGCACAATTTATTTTATAACTTTATATTTTATTAATAGCTTTGATAGCAGTAAAATATACTATCAATTATTTTGCAATGTTCATTTATCTCTAAGGAAATTTTCAAGGCCAACTCTGATATAAAGTATCTAACAGAACAAAACTGCCGATACTGCAAATATCCATATTTGAAGTTGCAAAGGGTTTTCAAGACTACCTCTAAGGTGTCTGTTTTATTTCACACTGGGGAGATGGCTCACTACCTCTGAAGAAATGGTGTTCCTTCTCCAGTAAGACCAATCTGTAGAGGTGTAACAGGAAAAAAAGAGGGTTTGCATTTGAGAGGCTGGATTTCCAGGGGTTCACTCATGACAGCACTGATTTGTTGGTTTCAAAATAAATGAAATTCACTCCTTCAGGCAGACTGTAAACAAGAGTAACTTACTGCATGCAAATCTACCTTAAGCTCCCCAGTGGAGGTTGTTACTTATATCCTAAGTAACATGCAGGGAGCAATTTTGTTTCATTTATATGTAATTGTCTGTCTTCCCAAAGCTCCAAGGAAGACTTTTGGAAAGGCTAAATACAAGGCACAAACTTCAGAGGAAGAAAACAAACATGGTAACATGGTACCCTACCTCCCATGAAGACCACTTTCAGAATAACGACTGTGCTGAACTGTACCCACTGCTGAGCAAACACATGTCAAAGCATCCCTTTGTTCACTCAGAATTACTTTGGTGTTGGCTTTTGGGGTTTGGTTTTTTTTTCAGTCATTTTACTCTCCAAAATTAGAGCAGGATGCATGGAAATCAACCCCAAGCAAGTCTTGCTATCAAATGTCGGATCTGTGTTTCATCTTAGCTTGCAACAAATGGAATAATTTCTGATATACTTTAGTATATACTACTGCATCTGCTCTGAAGATGAGATAGTCTTATGAAATTTTACAGTAAAAATGTATTTAATTATCTCACCTCTAATAGGAAATGTACTAGGCATTAAAGTGCATTTAACGGTATTTGAAAATATTAAAAAAATGGGGGGGAGGGGAGTTTTACATTTAAATCGTATTTCAATCAACCTTAAAGGTGCTGTCTACACAGTAAGGTCATACAATGTTAGCTCATTAAATATGCACAATGTTTTGCATTGCGGAAAGGATGTGGATTCTGCTTTCGATTTCCAGGCAGATTAAACCTGCTGTCAGAAAGAACACTGTAGCAGGATACAGTGGGCTCTGTGGAAACTAATTTAAACAATTTATGCTAGTGCTTAAGAGTTGGGTGAATTGGATTTCAAATAAATTCTCAGTGACAAGCTTAGGTTCCTCTTACAAGAGTAGAAAGAATCCTCATCTCTTGTAGGCATGGGACATTTCCTCTTTTTCTGATCACAGATTAAGGAGATCACTCTCCATGCAAAGAGTTTCAACAATCAGTTGAAAGACTTCGAGTGGGAGATTCTACACAGAAGACACAAAAAAATATAATGCAGTGAGAAAGCCTCCAGGACTTAGCTGCAACCAGCTGTGTCTTGCCAGGTACACATCGAGAGTTGATCAATGAACCTATGTATCTTGTAGACCACCCAACTCATCCCTAGCCTCCTGTCTATGCAAATGCAGCTGGCCCAATCAGTGACCCCGTGTTATCCTAGTTTCCTTTATCGTTTAAGTTCACAGCCACATATAAATATTTTTTCAGACCTTTGAAGGCTGCATAAGGGGCCAAAATATGCATCTCCAAAATTAACTTATTCCAGTCAATCTACCTCATCATATGGTCTTCCTTAATCCCTATGCTATACAAAAGAGGAGGGCAAACCCTGCCTATCCAGTGACTTGTGGGTTTTTTTCATAAGGTGCAATTAGTAAACTACAACACAGATGAAGTTTTCAAACACTAATTTCCATTCCTTTCCAGTGCTCTAATGAACAGCCAGGGACAAATCTTCATATATAAATTTTTATGGTATTTGTGGTGCTTAAAAAAGAGATACTAAGAACTTTCCAAACACTGTTTCATCATCCATCTGAGAATGCTGAGAATTCATCTGTTGGGAAAAATGTTTATGATAAAGGCCGTGGAGTAACTGCTGGCATTTAACTGAAAAGCATCTCAAATAAATGTATGTATAATGGAAACCAAACCAAAACAATGTTGAAGGTAACTAAATGTCTGAGGTAAGATAATTTTATTAAACAAGTATAATTCCTTAGTAATAATACATTTATGTCTTTAGGTTAGGGAGTTCTAAAGCCCTTTACAGACTACATACACTGTCTTCACTGTATTCATAAAAACAGACAAAAAGTTCTAGATAGTACTTTTAAAAATTATATGACTCAGAAAGTCCTTCTATGGTTCTTTCTCAAAAAGAGTCTGGGTAGCTTTATGTTGCCATCATATACTCCCAGTCAACATATTGTTAAATTGCTGCCACTATTGAAGAAATTGGGTTCTCTTTGGACAGCACCCAACTGTACTTTCAGCCATGTTATCTCTGGACAACAATCACAGCAAGTCCAATTTCTATCTATAAAGTCTATTTTTCCAAAAGTGGCATGTTTCTCCCAAAAGACTCCCGCCAGACACTTCTGTTAGCATCCTTCAAGTTTCCTCTGGATGAAACTGTCACACAATTAGGTTACTGATGTGCTGCTGTGACAAATAGGTTGCCATTTGCCTTTTGATATACTTTTGATTTTAATGTTTTAAGTACTTTCTGCTTCTAAATCCTGTCTTCTGGGAGCTGTCTCCCCTCTGTTTCATGTTTTGAATAAAATACTTGCAGCAGCATCTTTTCTTTGTGAATCCAAGGAGCAGGCTATAATGTGTCATATTTTTCCCAAGAGTGAATTTTATTTTGAACTATACTTATTGTATTGTGGTATAGTCTGTAGACTAAAGAGCTCATTTAGTTACTGTTTTTCTCTGGCCTGAGAGAGTTAGCCAATAAGTCTCAGTCCATTACTAGTAATGTACAACTGAGTAAATAGGCAGTGAAATATTTCAGTTGGAAAAATAAATTATTTCATTTTCCCAAAATATCTAGTCATGTTTTCTGTGCAGCCTTCATTTAGTTCTGCTGCTTGTGGCTCACGATATCATCTTTAATTATTTTATTATTTACTATTTTTCTTCGAGATCTCTGCCTTGTTTGCTGCAGAGTGGAATGGATCTGCAGATAAATTACACCTAAGCAATGAAAGAGATTATTGTCTGCAGGACCTCATTTCTGAAGCTGGTATAGTGAGGCTGGAGAGGGAAAAGCTAAGACAGCTATTGCTGCCCTGGAGGACTAGATTCTATTCGTATCTTTACTGCCTGAGTTTCTGAGCAATGCTACCATCCACTTTCTAGCATAACTTTTGCCTAGTAGCCATATTCTGTTTATTTTGCTTGTTCTCTTTTTTTCCTTGCTTTAGTTAAGTTTGCACTGAGATATTTTTCTAGGAGAAAAACAAATAGAGCACTATCATAAAAATTTAAAAGATAGAAGCTCAAATTTATCTTTTTATTATTTGAGTAATTCTATAGTTAAATTCAGCAGCTAGTTCTGACTGCTTTAAGCTATGTTGGAAGAGTACTAACTGAGCAAAACATGACAGCCTTTAAATTGAGTTACAAGACTGCTTTATTATACAAGATCAATGCCAAAAAAATGTAGAATGCACTCCCAGTTTCTCACTGATGCAATTTTCCAATTTCTTCCCTTTTGCCTGGCATTCCCTACATGAGTATGGAATCATTCACGTCAAATAGACTTAATTAATTGTTAAAATTCTTTATTTACATTTATATATACATTTAATGTATATATATACATTTACATTTTTATAAAACCATCTTCAAAAGCTTGTGCATTGCTGCTTTTTTATTACCGTGTTTAATGAATGCTTTATGAATGCAGCTTTTAATGACATAAATGTAAGGATATTGCTTTTGAATTTTGCAACATATCTAGAGGCCAATAAATAAATTGGCCCCTTAAAAAAATATTTGTTACTGCAGGTGGTTAAACAATTCCTTAGCTTTTCTGAACATGAGTAGTGACCAGTCTTATGTTTCATTTATGCAAATGCATAACACAATTCATTATCTGCCCCTAAAGCAACTGATCTGCAAAGCAATTTGGGTTGAGTAGTGAATAATATTTTTGTCTGAGGGCTCCAATTCTAGTTTTATTGTATTCTTTTTTCTTAGTTGCTTAATGTCCTTGTAACTTAAAAAACAAATTGCCTCGGTGTTAATGAGGCATAACTACTTCCACTTTCTAAACACTGACTAATTCTTCTTTTTTTTTTAAGTTTCTAGGCAGAAATGCTAACACTTAAGAATAGTCTACATTCACACTCTTCATTTAGTCAGTTAAAGGATGGGTTTTCCTAAAGCAGTTAAGTGATTTAGGAATGCAGGCCATACTAGTTTTAAATTAAAAGCCCTGGTCAGCATAAGGTAGTACAAATATTATAGAGCTCTTGGTACACTGGAGCAAAATAACTTGTACACTAAGTCAAACATACCAGAAGATGTCTACAGCTTAAACACATTTTGTCAATATCCAGGTTATAAAATAAGAAGAGATAAAGATCTAGAAAGGAACAAAAAAAGCCCACAAAATATTAGAAATAAAAATTACATAATTTATCCAGGTTGGCCTACATTCCAAATTCCGCCCACCAGTAAGTATGGACATATCCTGTTCTGGTTTTATGCTGTCATCTTTCTGTTGCAAGTAAGTAATTAACTCTCCAAAAGATGAGTTTAAATTAAAAGAGCAAATACTGAAATTTCAGAGAGAAAACTTGTTTTTTTTCATACAAAAACTCAACACCTCTGTGAACATGTCTTTAACACTGAGGCTCCTACCTATTTCATCACAATGTTTACCTGTGTGTTCAATGTCTTCTGCATGCTTAATATCATCAAAATACTATTACTTTTATGAGATAAGGAGGCATGTGTAATTATGGTATATACTACTTAAAATATGGTTTTTTCATCTACAAGAAGTTGCAGACTTTACGTATTAAGGGTGTTGCCTTTGTATTGCATACTAAGGTAGCAGAAGTTATACAAGCTAGCAAATATAACTGCTTGTTCAAATATAAATATACTCCCCATACAGTCATTATAACTAAATGGAAAAAAATGCTTTTGAGCATTTCATATTCATCAGTAGTTCATGAAAATGTATAACAAGTTATGACACATTTAATAAAGATGAAAGGGATTAAAATCCTTGTGAATTTTTAATACAGATAATAAAGGGCATTAATACAGCTTAATTATAACCATAAATAATTAAAATTCCTTTTTAAACTATATGTTATTTTTATTGTAAATAACTTAATGTGGTACTCTTGGACAGATTATATACGTGGCATTACAATGCCAGATATTCTACAAAGGGAAGTCAAAGTTACTTTGTTGATTATTTGAGTAAATAGGGACATTTAAAACATTTTTAGGGCATTTCAATAGGATATCCCGAGGAGGATAGGATAATCACAATGGTGTCAAACAGTGAAAACAGACAACCCTAAATAGCCTGAATTTGCAATAGGGATAAGTAAGCTGTCTTTTGGCTTTTCTTCAGATGGCCCTCCCAGCCCCCAACTGACTGCTGCTTATGGAGGTCCTTGGGTATTTATCATGTCTTTGCATTTTTCCATTAGTTTCTACATTTGCCTTTTAAGCCTACATAAACTTCTCCTGAAGGTCAATATCCCACAGCAATATGTTCCACAGCTGAATTGCAATTTGTGTTACAACAGTTTATGTTTGAATCTTTAGCTAGCTTTTTTCAGCAAATGTTGCAAGACAAAATGTCTAGGGGTCCATGCAAAGCTACAAGAGAGTCATATCTGTTGATGAATATTCTTTCCTTGCTACTCAGATGATCTTCATGGCTTCAAGACAAAGAAAAAAACTACCTTCTTTAGAATCATATGCTTTCAACTTTGTACTGATATAGAGACTGAGATTACAGTAAACTTGATTTCTTATTGTTTCGTTGCCTGGACCGATAAACAGAACGTGATAAGTAACATTCAGGACTCAATACCTTAAAGAAAAATGTTATATTTTAAAATTAGGTAAATGCTATAAATCCTTGTGTCAAAACTTTTTTTTTGATTGCTAAAACTGCATCTTAACACATTTGTCTAAGATTCAAAAGACCTTCTGATTTTCCCACTGTCTTCAGTATTTAACTAAAAAAATAATTTCCTTGTTATGAAGAATTTGCTCAAAACATAACTAGATAGTAATCACAAAAGGGAACCTCCATCTGAGATACATTTGGCATTTGTTCATGCACTTTCACACCTTTTATAGCTAGATGAAACTAATACTACTGCTTATGGGAGAAGTTTAAAATTACAACAGTATATAAAGGGATAGTGCCAAAGAAATAAAGGAGAGCAATGTCAGTAAAAGCTACGTAACGTAAAGTACTGAAATTCAGCTTGAGTTCTTTGTTAACAATATTCAACATTACCACACCTTAAAGAACAATATATTTCTCAGTGCACTGAAATAGAATCCTGTCCTTTAATGAAAAATACTTGTAAGCAGCTACGTACTAGAATACTTCTGTTGACATAGTAACCTCTGTAATATCTCCTTTATTTTTCTGTTTTATTTTGCTTCTTTGAGTCTGTCTGTAAGAAATGCTAATCAGACAATAGATTAAACGAAGCATTGATTCACTTGTTCTCAGTCATTTGGTGCATTGCAAAGGTCCAGATTTGGAGAAATTTGAATTTCTTGACTTTTTTTTTTGCTGGATTTTGGGGTGAACTGTGGGTACCTGGAACTCCGGGAAAAGGATGTATGTTCAAAATATAATTTCATAGGGGACAGTTAGGAGACTTCTTTCCAGGAGCCTTCTCAGCTAAAATCCATTCTTCTGAAAAAAAATAACAACTATGAGTTCTATGTAGATTTGAAATATCTAATAATAAACACCCACTGCAAAATGTAAAAACCTTGCCTTTCTCTTCTCAAGATTGCTCAAGCTATGTTAACATTGCATATGTGACCCAGGGTCAGAGCCCCAGGATCTCACCTGCCAAGTCAGCTGTCATGGCCAATTTATGTTCGTAGCTTCATCCCCAGCTTGCTCTCTCTGTTCAAGCAGCGCAATTCAAGCCCAATTCCTCTCAGCAATGGGTTGCTGTTAAGGGGCAGTGATTCTTTAAGTTGAATAGTTTAAGGAAAAGTGAGAATAGTCCAATGAAGAGTACCCCTTAAACTCAGGGGCTGACATATTCAAATTTATTAAGTTGGTAAGCTCCAACACACACACTTATGACACCCCTAAGGGTAACACATGCTTAAGAAAACAAACCTAGGGTTTAATATCCAGCCTAAACAATCTAAAATATACTTCTGTATACTTCTGCAAGGAGAGTTGAAGTTGCAACCTTTCCACCATAAGGAAAAATCAAGCATAAACTATGCAGTTGCTGGAATGTGCTTGTTGACTGTGAGGTCTTGACAGGACAAACCACTTTGAGTAGTACCTCATGCAATGAAGTGAGTAATATCCCGATTGCACTCCCTAAGAGCTTTTTTGAGGAATTCTACTGTGGACTCTGGTGAAAGTGAAGTGTTGCATCACTGGCTGGCATATGTTGGCGTAACATTTTCTTACATGACTAGGATTACATGACTTACTCTTTCATCTCTTTTCTGTTTGTTCATTAAATGTAGGCAAGAAAAAATTAAAAACTACTTTTTGGGTAATTTGTGGCAAAAGATTTCAACATAAACTAATAGAAAAGGCAAGAAGAAGAGTTGCTGATCAGTTAGATTCACCAGCGGAGTGTCTTTTTGCTGGTATATAGGAGATAATTTTTACACATGACATCTGAAAGTGCGAAAAGTTGTAGGATTAAGGAATCCGGTGATTAAAAACTCTGAAGAAAAATGGAGGGAAATTCTCAGCCAAAAATTTAAAGACCTGGGGTGAGGTGCGAATGGAAATTAGCCCAAATGGAAATCATAAGCTAAAGATAATCGTCACCTTTGGGAAAAAGATTGTTTCTTCTCAGTAAAATATTAAATCTCTGTTCAGGTCTTTCAAATACCTTCCATGACCAGGGGAAAAAAATCTGAGTTTTGAACCTCCTTTAAATCGAGGAGATTTTAAATTGTGATTTCAGTTCCAAACTTAACACTGTCAACTATTTTCCAAATGTAAATTGGGTTCATGGGCTTGATTTATACATTGCTTGAAGTTCTTAGACTTAGTACACCACAGCTGTGTGTAGCTCTGTGTCTGTATCTGTGGGTATAGGTGGGTATGTGTGTTTTAAATAAGTAACTGAAACCTGCAAGGGAGGGAATGCATCTTACAGTAAGATATCTTAACCTGGAATGCTTGACTCTGTTTAGTTCTGTTACCTTCTACTTCAGTCTTCAATATTTATTTTCATGAAAATTTAAATTTGAGTTTAAAGTTATTATTTCTTGAATGTATTTGTTTCAATTTACCATCATGTTTTCTCTTTTAGGAGAAAAACATAACCTAAGAGAAATTAGTTAGAATATTCTACTTTCGTACTTTTACTGAAGATAGCAGGGCAAAGTTTGCAGAGAATTCAGGCCTTTATCATATGAAATGGAAAAGATGCTGTCAGGATTAAAGCAGTAAAATAAACAGAAATGCTTTCTTCTCTTTCGTCTACCTTCATCTCGTTCAGAAGTTCTTCTAAGTCATAGAGCCTCACTCAAAAGTAATATCAGGGTCCTTTTTATTATTTATTTCTTCTTTTGAGGAGTCTGTAATCACTTTTCAAATACTGCACTCCCAAATCCTTTTCTGAGACAGGCACACCTTCTCCTCTGTAGTTCTTGAGAGAGTTGAGCCTTCTTCCTCTCCTCACATGTATTATTTATGAGAGTATGCAGGAAAGCTGAGAGGAATAAATTGGCAGATCTGCCATTGCACACCATTCAGCAGAAAGGTTAGGGTGCACAACACCACAAAAAGTGCACCGTAACTTTCCAGATTTTATTGGGCACTTTGGAATATTTTACCTCTTTACAGCGAAGATGTCTGGCTTCTGCCAAACTACCTGGAAGTTAACCACAACAACAAATACTTGTACATTGCAATAAATGAACCCAAACAATAGTAATAATTCAGAGCACACGCGATTTTCCTTTACTACTTTTAAATGAGAAAAAAAGTCTAGTAAAGAAAATGTAAAGGTAGGCTGTGTTTCAAGTAAGATATTTTTTGCAGGTTATTTGTACTTTACATCTTCCCTAGGCAGAATTTTCTCTCTGCCTAGCCACTATGTAGAAAGAGGAGGGGAATAGCTGTTTTGGGAGTTTTGCCTGCACCTATTAACTAGGTGACAGAAATGGTGAGAACAATAAACTTCTGTGAATGTAGGCCAGCAGTAGCTTTCTGCAGAGAAAGAGGAGAGTATTAGTATAATCTCTTCCCTGGGATGTTCCTGGAGTGGAAGAGCACCATAACATCTGCTCGAATAGGCACACCTGCATGGCTAAAGAGCTGCTTCAGAAACACATTCAATTCTAGCAGTTCCAAAAAACCTCCTTGACCTAGTCTAACTATAGGCAACTGCAATTCCAGCCTACAGCCCAGTGCAATACGGAGGAAGGCAGAAAGAAATGCATTTTGGAGCTGAACTACCAACCTGAGGGTGCAGTACGCTGGTATGTGCAACTGTGAAATCCCTGACTCAAGTCACAGAGTGTATATTATCTGAAAGAAGCATCCTAAAAATGCAAAAGTCAGTGAAAATACAAAGTTACAATTGTATAAGAAGAAATATAACCTCTTCTAAAAGGAGTTATGCATGCTCAGGGACACTGTGGGAGCCATAGTTCTTCACAAGTGTTTATGGTTTCTTTCACCATGTTTTCCTTCTTAACTATTACCAATAAGATAACAATGCAACAGTGACATTTTATGAAGGAGAGACAAAGCTTTATTTACTACAGATGTACATTTAAAAGCAGAAAGTTAGAAGATATATGAAGAAACTCCTCCTATGAGCATCTCCATTAAAGAGTTTCTCATCTTTAATGATTGCCTTATATATTCATAGTCTCCTTCATAGCTTTGCATGCCATTTAATTCAAGACCACTTCTGCTAGACTGTTCTTTGCTGATAGTCCTTTACTACTGTTCATATCCCAAGTGTTGTGGTAGTAGCCTATCAATATCAACATGAAGGCTGCATTTTTCTTATGTGCTTTACAAACACATATAAAATGCTAATGCATATAAATGCAACGTGACTTTATCTCTTTGTTTAAAACAAAACAAACACTAAAAAAATATTTTTATTTATAGTTTTTATCACTGTGAGGTTCCCATGTTTTTCTTTAAAAGTTTATTCAAGTCATAAACTACTCACTCTAAAAAAGCCATTTTTCTAGACTACTGAAAGCAGACAACTAAGAGAGAGAAAAGATAAATGTTTTACTGCTGTGTCTGGAGTCATTTGTGATGGAGCAAATGAAAAAGCCAAGTTACAATTCAAATTCCCTGTTCACAATACGCAGCTCTTGTTTACTGATTTAATGAGTCTATTAAGCTTAAATTTAATGAGTTGTTATTAATTTAAAATCAAATGTTCTTCTTGGATTTATTTGCAAACTACTGATGTAAAGGATGCAGGATTGGGAACTTTTTCTATTGATTTTGGACTTTTGCTGTTTTCAATGTCTATTTTCCTCTGTATAGTCAGTTATTCAGTTGACTTTTTCTTTTACCAGTTGCTATTACTTTTGCTGTAAATTCTAGCTGAAAGTAGGAGAAAGGTTTGTTAAAGAGGGTAAGCAGCTCACAGGATTTAACAGGGCATCTCAGGTTGTCATTATGGCCATATCCTGATCACTATGGTTATACTTTTTCTGACCTGAAAAAAAGTTTTCTAACTGCTTATACTTTCTCACTTTTAACATTGGGTGAAAAAAACTTCTGGTCCTCCATTCTACCTGCACAGAGAGAAAAATCTGCATGAGAGGAGAAAAGGCAGAAAAAGGACAAATAAATGTGGAGCATGTTGCTTCTCAGTTACTGCATGCTGAGAGATTCATCTTCCCTGGTGTCTGCATCTGACCTGATTATCCAGATTACCATTTTAAGTCAATGTAGAAAAAGGTACCTCTGGAGTATGATTTCTCTGCCCTACATTATATAGGGCAGAGACCTGTACATATATGAAGGAACAAAATGTGTTTACCTCTACAAGGGACCTTTTTAAAGGGATTCCAGACATCTTGCTTAACTTGGCTTTGCTAGTTCAAAAATGATTACATTTTACAGGTATAAAAAGAGATGAGACAAATCCCACTGTAAATACCAAAAAAAAGAGTAAGATAGAAACAAAACTGCATGTTACTTCAGTCCCAGTAACTTCATTAGGTAAATAAAGCCTGCCTATATGACACTCAGGCGGGAGTTGACTGGTGGCAATGCGTAACTCTGTTTAAGTCAGTCAGTTTTCTCTCCTTTGACAGTCACTGGGATTATATCTAATAGATGTAATGGACTCTAGGATACAATTTGTCTCATCTAAGTGATCATCTGATACAGGTCATATAAACCAGAGCTTAAAACTGAATGTTTGTACCCACTGACTGTAAAATGGGAGCCATAACGTAGCAGTGAAGGAGGAGCCTAGCATGGGGATGAGAGCACCAGGCTTGTAAATGCCTGGCTCCCAGAATGCAGTCCACAGCTTTTGGTTATGAACCAAAGCTACATCATGTGGTCAGCCATTAAATAGCTTAGAGAAATTATTTATTCTGGTGTCTTCTGTTCTCTTCACCCCCATTGATTCATTTAAACGAAGTTATACTCTCTCATAATTAATTGGGCTAAAAGCATGCTCATGGGCCCATGTAGCTGCTCAGCTGACATGAGGCAGCTTGTTAGGTCACCAAAATTCAATTGTGCTTGATCACACTGCCGTAAACTGACACTTTGGCTTTCCTCTGCTGTGGGTTTAAATCACAAGTAACTTCCCTGAAGACATTAGATTTATTTCACAGAACAAAACCAACATGAGAAGAGAATCAGGGCCTCAGGCCACCCATCTTATACAACAGTAAAAAGGAGAAGGGGAATTTATGGATGACATCAACAAAGAGGGTCATAAAGCCCAACTTAAAGCTTGAAATAACTATAATAATTAAGAAAGTGGATTGCAGAAGTTGGAGATTGTAACATAGATAACCATGAGTACAAAACCATAAAGAGTGATTTTTTTTTTTTTACTAGAAATCCAACTGTTGGACAATAGCTAAAACCCACATGAGTCTTGAATCATGAGTGGTTTAACTTAATCAGAGGCTTAGGCACATATATCCTGCACAATGGAAACATACAGCTTAGACAAATTACTTAAGTGAATACAAAGCCTTTAAATACCTAAAGCGAGTATTTCCTATCACATTGTAGGTATCTGAGGCATGAATAAGATTTGATTATTCAGTTAAATACATTAAAAAGCAGAAGCAAAACCAACACACCATATTGTTCAACATTACAAAACAATTATTCTATTCAGTCAGTGCTTTAAAAACAAACCCATTCCAGAACAGCTGGAAACCTGCAAGTGACATTTATAACAATTGCAAGCGGTAGTTAACATAATGTAGTAAAATAAAAGATTGACTCTTTTGGGTTTTTTTTCCACATATTTTACTTTTCAATTTATATTTAGTTTATTATTTTCATGTAGTATTTTGCCCAGTCTTTTGACTCCCCTGAAAAGTTCTAATTAGCAATTCTCACTGGCTTTGGTGCACCTGTCGCTAGAATTCTTCCTAATGTGTTTTAACATGCCCAAAGTATGGTCCAAAGTGCTTTTATACCAGTATGTGTATTTTTCTTGTTTCTTTCAAATTCATATACCTCCCTGTAAGTGCAGATTTTTCCACTATTATACCACCAGCTGGTGTGGTGGTATAATAGTGCTCATAGCTGATGAACTACTTTTAAATGTACCTGTAAATAAAGAAGTATTTGTATGTTGTTTGTTTCAAAATCTCGACAAGTGACCTCTCATGGGTTTGTGTTATTTAGGGCAGATGTCAGTAAAAACCAAGGTAAGCCACACCAAAGAGGTGCTCCACGATGACTCATGCCTGAAGAAAAAGAAAAGCATCTGGGAGCAGAATGTAAATGCTCAGTCTGAAAGGCTCTAGCCTGTTCTTGTTATCTCAGTGAAGATGAATCATTAGACTAATACCAAAGCACATCAGTTCAGACTCAGATTCCCAAAACCTGAAATGACCCACTGAACTGGACTTATGCTAATACATCAAGACATGGTGCTGACTATGAATGTTGCTGTTAGCAGTGCAGTAGTATGAATGGATATTTTGCTTAAATGACCAGCCAGTAGCTATAAAGTCAGACTGATGAGTGAAAACCATTCATTGATGAAAGGCCAAAACAAACCACATGTGACTGGGTGGTCAGTCACATCATGTATCTTTAGATAACAAAGTTAGTGGGTGAAGAGTTAGGAGCCATGTTTACTTAAAAATCCAATGGACTTAAGAAAGGGAGAAGAAAGGCTGAAGCTACTCTGCTGCACAGAAGCAGCTCCAAAGCCAAGTTTGTGGCCAGATTCAGCAATTGTGGAATAAGTCCTGGAAATGGCTTGCCAGGTCTGGGGAAATTTGAGGTAATGTTACATGCTTTATAATAACACCGCAGGTTACCTGCAACGTGGGTAAGCTCCAGAGCACATCCACCTCATCTGTTGTTACTACGGCTCTTATGTAACTGATGTCAGATGGTCATAAGGTGCTAGGATTTGTCCTAGGGAAGCTCCGTGCTGCTTATTGCTGAAACACAGGCTGCTCCAAGGCTGCCTGCACAAGCAATGCAGGCACAAGCTATCAGGTCTTGAGGGTGCCCAGGACTTCAAGCACCAGCTGGCTCGGTTGCCCTGAATACATCTCCATAAGCTTTTCCATAGTGTAGCTGTATCACGTAAGTTAAATCACCTGCTCTGAGTGTGCCTTTAGAGATTTCAGCCACGTTCCAAAGACTGGATAAGTTGGGGGAGATCAGATTTCTAAGTTAGACTCCAGCCTGATTCTCTAGTACTAGGCAATGAGAATCTCCACCACCATGCCCATGCTGATTCCCAGCACCACAGGGCACTGCAATGAATCATGCAGTAGTTACAAACATGAATTTTAGTTGTTGCACACATATACAAAGTATTTGGGGGTTTCTTAAAGCCTCATATTTGAGGGGGAGGGTATATTGGGGGTTTTCTTTTAATTTTCCACTGATTCCTTTCAAAACCCCAGAGAGACATACCAGACTTCTAATTTCAAGACAGCAAGACAGCGATATGGGCAGCCCTAAAGTGGCGTGTAGTAGTACTTTCATTCCTCCCAGACCCACTTAGATTTCTGCATGCAATTCAGCTCATTTGAGCAGGAATTGATTAGAGTTTATAGTGTTCCATCCGCATTCTATATACAGGAATTTTCAGAGGAAAAGACAGCCAATGACAGCATGTTGGAGTGATCAATAAGAAGAAGATGTTTTTAGAAATCTTTATCCTTAAATAGATTAGTACAAGCCTAATGTACTATTAAAAGACATTCTGAAGTCTTAGTGGATTCTAACTTTTCGTGTTGCCAAACCAAGAGGTTTTAGTTTTTGTGGCTTCCATGTTGTACAGTTGTGTTTTGCTGAGGGATCTGGTCCAATTCCCCTAGCAGTCAGGAGGAATCCAGCCACTACCAGGGACTGAACAGGTCTCATGCAGAAAAAAAGCGAAGTTATTGTTATAGCTGTTATTGTGGCATAGCCTATATTTCAATATGTAGTTTTCTGTCATGTAACACCAACTAATGCCATCCAAAGCTCTTCAATGTATAGGAAGTTATAAGTGAATGTTACAAATCTGTATGAATGCAATATGGTACTTCATTGATGAGATAATTCCAGTTATTTAGCAGTAAGGATGGGCGTATCTACATCTTCATATTTGCTTTTGTAGGATGGAAAGGTCCAGAGATCTTTTTTAACAGTGTTTAAACAAAAAAAAAAAAATAGCCCACTATTTGACTTTTTGACTTTGTTTTTTTCTTTTGTGCTAGGAAGAGTGAAACACTGTACAGCCTTCAATACGTCTTTGGTGGTCTGTTTTAGCTGCAAAAATGACTCAGAATTTCCTTCTTTGCCTTTGTATTTTCAAATAAATTAATATTAAAATGAAAATTAAAAAATAATGGCTGAACTTTTTCCCTGTGGATTTCAGGATATTATTCTTTAGTTTATTTATTTTTTTTTTTCTCAGCTCAATAATTATGGTTGGGAGCTTGTTTCTCCCCTCCTTTCATATACCTCACAGAGCAAATTGCAGAAACTGCTACCAGTTCAGAATTTACTGTAGACTGAGCTTTGTCCAAGATTGTTCATCCAGAGCATAGCTTCAACTTGTAACAGCTTCTGAATCTGTGTAACCTGGGTTTTATTTCAGACATTTTGGGCTGTAAATCTCTCACATCTCACTGAACCTTATCAAGATTAGTGTTGGTGTCTGTAACACTCAGAAAATAAAGGAAAGGTCAGTGCATTCACTTCAGCTTCAACTGAGGTCATGTCAACAACCAAGACAGATCCTCATATAAGATATGATGACTCATATCCTTATAGAAACCTGCATCGTGGTTCATTTCTTGGTTATAGAAAGATTTATTTACTCATTGAGGTCTGCTGATGCCAGAGAAAAGAAAAGTTGTCTAGCTCAGCTTTGGGAACAAAGCTGGTTTAGTTCAGCGTCAGTAGGCATCTGTACACCTGTCTTGTCACAAAGCAGGTGTTGTTTATTCAGCGGTGTGATAGGTCTTACTGGATGTAAGAGCATTATGCATGTTATCAATATAGTCATGTTCAGAGCCAGACAGTGCTGTATACAATAAAATCAAGGAGGAACACAATCTCTCACCAGTGAAGTCTACAATCTGACAGATAATAAACATCCAAAGAATGAAAAAGTGAAAAAGAAGGAAAAAAGTCAAAACAACTTTTACATTTGACATAAGGCCTTCTTTTGCATGATATCATTCTCTGTCTTAGTAAAAGCTTCTGAGCAAACCTGCTGGCCCCAGCAGTTATGACCCAGAGCATACAAAGCCTGTCTACCCCGAGAATAACCTGTACAGAGGTCCCTTCCACAGAATGACGAGCCTGAAAGCTGTGTGAAGGAAGGAAGAAAATCTGAAGGAAGCTTCAAATTCTAGGAATCAAAAGAGCTGCTCTCAAAAATGTCACTCTTCAAAGTTGCTGACAGTTACCTGCTGTACCTATCATCAAGTAACCTGGTTCAGTACGTCTCTTTATTCCTTGTATCTCTACAGATTTAAAGAAAAATCTTTTCTTTTTGTCTGAAATTGCAGGATAGATTCAAATATTTAATAGGAAGGATATATAATTTAATATAACAATGAAATGCGTAAGAGTACTAAATATTGTGTGAGTTCTAGTCCATAGTGAATTAATTCTATTTTAAACTGTGAAGTGAAACAAAATATTTCCTACCCATAAAATTAAACTTTATTGGGAATAAGCAAGGTATAGTGATTTAATATATTTGGATTGTGTTTCAAGAAGACGATAAGGCATTACAAACCTGGATGGTAAGACGAGGCATATAAATAATGAAACTGGTGAACAAGTAGCATGTACCAAGGAAATTCCCTTGATCAGTTGATAGCTGGTATTGTAATACTTCCCAGCTGTCTTCTATGCACAGTCTCGAAAGGCTGTTCCTAAATGGCCTTTTCAGCATTTCTGTTTCTGGTCATGCTGAAGAGCTGAGGATAAGGCAGCAGGGACAGGAGAGCTGTCTCTAACACTGGCAGTGGGATCCCCAAACTGAACCTGTACACGTGTGGCACAGGGATGTGGAAATGTGGTGCCAGCTCATACAGGTGGCAAAGAGAGAAACCTCATGTTTCCTTGTAACATCTGCCTGTGGGCTTTTCATAATGGGAAAATATTGCCTAAAATCCATATAATCTCCTCTTTTATTGCAGTCTAATGCAGTGAAAGTCTGGCATTACTTTGAGTGAAAGTCACCAGCTGCAGCTGTCTGACAGTGAGTTGTCTGAGGCAAAGCTGATCAGCTTGAGGTAATCATCTGGGTAGGTGGAATGATTCATCCACCGGAGGTGGTATTCACTCATCAGTCCTGCCAAAGCAGCCTAAACAGCTAGCTTAGACTAGTAAGTTAGCCATTATTCAGCCAAAGATATCATAGAATCATAGAATCATAGAATCATAGAATCATAGAATGGCCTGGGTTGGAAAGGACCGTAGTGATCATCTAGTTTCAACCCCCCCGCCATATGCAGGGCCGCCAACCACTAGACCAGGCTGCTCAGAGCCACATCCAGCCTGGCCTTGAATGCCTCCAGGGATGGGGCATCCACGACCTCCCTGGGCAACCTGTTCCAGTGTGCCACCACCCTTTGGGTGAAAAACTTTCTCCTAATCTCTATACCTAAACCTCCCCTGTCTTAATTTAAAACCATTCCCCCTTGTCCTGTCACTACCCACCCTCGTAAACAGTCGCTCCCCTTCCTGTTTATAGGCTCCCTTCAAGTACTGGAAGGCCGCAATGAGGTCTCCCCGGAGCCTTCTCTTCTCCAAGCTAAACAAGCCCAGTTCCCTCAACCTTTCCTCATAGGAGAGGTGTTCCAGCCCTCTGATCATCTTCATGGCCCTCCTCTGAACCCTTTCCAAGAGCTCCACGTCCTTCCTGTGCTGGGGGCCCCAGGCCTGGACACAGTACTCCAGATGGGGCCTCACAAGAGCAGAACAGAGGGGTACAATCACCTCCCTCTCCCTGCTGGCCACCCCTTTTTTAATGCAGCCCAAAACCCAGTTGGCTTTGAGGGCTGCAAGCATGCACTGCCGGCTCATGTCCAGCTTCTCATCCACCAGGACCCCCAAGTCCTTCTCTGCAGGGCTGCTCTCAAGGAGATCTTCCCCCAGTTTGTATAAGTACCTGGAGTTGCCTTATTAAACCTCGTTAGGTTTACACGGGCCCACTTCTCCAGCCTGTCCAGGTCCCTCTGGATGGCTTTCCTTCCTTCCAGTGTGTCGACAGCACCACTCAGCTTAGTATCATCCGCGAACTTGCTGAGGGTGCACTCAATGCCATCATCTATGTCATTGATGAAGATGTTAAAGAGCACCAGTCCCAAGACGGACCCCTGAGGGACACTGCTCGTGACCGGCCTCCACCCTGACACAGAACCATTAATCATAACCCTTTGGCTGCGTCCGGCCAGCCAATTCCTTATCCATCGTACAGTCCATCCTTCAAATCCACACCTCTCCGATTTAGAGAGAAGGATGTGGTGAGGGACCATGTCAAAGGCTTTGCAGAAGTCCAGGTAGATGACATCCATTGCCCTTCCCCTGTCCACCGAAGCCATCACTCCATCATAGAAGGCCACCAGATTGGTCAGGCAAGATCTGCCCTTGGTGAAGCCATGCTGGTTGTCTCGAATCACCTCTTTGTCTCGTATGTG
>WKFP01014843.1:2022563-2045444 GCA_011057875.1 Pterocles orientalis | reverse complement strand
TAACAAAAAAAAAAAAAAAAAAAAAGAAAAAAAAAGAAAACAGGAGAGAATTTCAGAAGGATTGACTTTTGATGTATTTAAGTCCTTTAAGAAAATCATAACAACAAACTCTCTAAGTATAAGGAAAATCGTGGAGTCTCCTCTGTAGCCTGTGTCTCCTCTTCCTCCCAGTTATTGCTTTTTTGTCTGCAATTTCAGAAACATTAATATCACACTAGAAAGAAGATATCAATGTGCTTGGAAAAAAAGCCCAAAAAACCCAACAAAATGGGGAAAGTCATTCTTCTCATTCTCCTGACACTAATTTAGCAGGATGTTTAGGCTTGTGCCTAACTTTTGCCATTTAAAAGGATTAAACTACAGGTCAAGCTGAGGTTTGTTGGAGTCCTAGGTACCTTGCTAATCTGACTTGCTGAACAGAACACTTCTTTTATAACATAATAGTTTTTATAACAGAATTGAAGCTTAAGGAATGCCAGGTCCTCGTGTATGGTTTTGATTGTCTCCATTTCTATGGGAGTCACCACTGGCCATCTGCAGTAGGTAAAGATGGTGGAGAAGGTTAACAGAAAGTTCCTTAAAGAGACTGATATTTTAGCAACATTTCTGACAAATTAGTATTGCTTTTCTGATGCAGATAATGATCTTTTCTCCAGCCATATAGTTCCTTTTGATCTTTAGGTGAAATGTTTACACATTTGTAAATAAACATCTAGTGGCTGATTGTCTGCCTAGATGTGATATGCACTATACTTTCTTTCATGGGTTATGTTCTCATAAAAATATTCTTTAACTCTTTAATAATTTGATGTTAAAAATAATCCTATCATGTTAACAAGCAAAACTGCAATTGACCACCACAAGACCAATAAACAAAGTAATGTAGTCATTTTTTACTGTCATAACTCTGATACTATCATGAGAAAGTATATCTTGACTCGTAAAAGGTCATTTCTCTTAAGCCATAGGAGGACTGAAAAGATAATTATAAATCTAGCTGAAGGGAAGACTTACAGACTCAGTCCACAAGCATGACTAGAATTCATTGCTTTTATTCTGAAAGAATGGTGAACTCAGTGGAATCTGCTGAGATTTCAGGCACTGAACTTAGATCATTAAAATAAATCCTTGACACTGTTACCTTGGATCTTTTTTTTTTCTGTATAGATCAAGTTATTCTTTATGTAGAGATTTTGTTTTAATGATTTAATTGGATCAAACACTTAATGGTGCAGTTTTGTAATAAAATGTATTCTAGTGGTTATAGGCATTTCCATATATCAAAGTATCCAAAATTTGATCTAGATTTAAGGGAGGACATGCTGATATTTTGAATGCAATAAGAAAAAAGGATGTGTTCAGCTATTTCCTGGACTAGGGCTTTAATTGCAGCATAGATGAAGAAAAATGGGAGTTGCAAAAGGGAATATTTCTCCCCTACTGCAGTATGACTGCGAAAATATAAGGAGAAAAAAATGGAACCTCAGAAGTTTTGGTAATAAAGCTTAGAAGCAATATAGGGGATGGATTTGAAGACTGTGCTTTACAAATTGTATTTCAAGTTAAAAAATAATTTTTTTTCTCTGTTCATTTTAAAGATAATTTTAAAATCCAATGAATGACCTTTTTATGTACAATCAATAGTCCCTGAATATGTAAATGATGCTTTCTAATCAATATATAGGAATAAGCTCTAAGATAGAAATATTATCATTGACAAACACATCCTCATATAGCTGAGAAAAAGTGGAGATGAAAAATTATTTTTCTAAATATAAGCTCATAGAAATTTTTTTCCCCTCAGTGTGAATTAATGATTGGTACTCAAGGACAAATAAAAACATTATATTTGAGATATACAGGTACTGTAATTACACTAAAATTACAGATACTCAAGTACACTAAAAAAAAAGTCTTTTTTTGAAGCCTTAAACTGCAATTCAAGAAACCTGACGTATTTATAGTTTGATGTGGGACAACTACAGAATAACTTTTTAAGTGTGAAAACTTAGTTGAGGAATAACATGTAATTGTCAATACACTGAGTTTAATATCCTTACTTCATCCTGAACAATGCTTCTTTTTTAAAGAAATTCATGTAATTTGACCGATTTGTCAGTCTGATCAAGACCGAGCTCTCCATTGACACATGAAGAAAAAAAAGAGCTAGAAAGAATCGGACGTATTGACAAAAGCAGATGGAAATGAGCTTTATGATTTTATTGAACGTGTAGAAATATCAAACAAAAAAAACCCACCCCAGAATCTGAGATAACTTTAATTGTCCCCAAATGCTTTAGTAAATGAAAATGTGAGAGAAAGCTTTGAGGTATTACTGAATACGTGTCTCTGGTTATTTTACAAAGTCTAAAATTCCCATTCAAAAGCATGGCTTTTGTTCATAGGCAATTTCCCTAGATAGTCAAGGAAAAGCTTTGCCTTTGGTAACACAACTGTGTGATTCACTTTCTGTATGTAGACTGGCAAATGCATTGAAAAGAACACTGAATTTGTTCTGTTTTCCCAGAACCAGCAGAAAAGTTCACAGGTTTTTTGATTAAAATGCATGTCTGACCTTGTATTATTAAGTAGGGAAAAAAATGAATTTGTATAAAAAAGTTTTATTTTGATAGTCTTTCTGTTCTTCAACATGTCGTCCAATAAAGCACAACATTTAATCTTACTATCAAACCGTTGTAACTACTCTGTCAAGTGTGACTTTTTAAACCTGTCAAGCAGTCGTTCCTTTTCCATTGCACAACTTCTAACTTCAAGCTTCCTAGCCTTCTTCCCAAACAAAAGTTTTAGAAAAATATGCAGTAAAACCACACTTTTAATAGCCTTTTTGCAAACTCTTGCTCAGAGAGAAATCCTGAAAGATGCTCCAATTAACATTTCTGTTCAGAAGCTCAGTTAACTGATGTTTCTGCACTGAGGTCAAAGCAACTTCTGTAAGCGGTTGTTCAGTGGTGAACTGTGTAAACCAGATAATATTTAGGCCCATTGGTTACCACCTGTCAGTTAGAATGCTATGGTGCTTTTGTTATCAAACTGTCAACATTTGATTAAAAGTTGTATTCTTTAGTTGTAGCACGGGTTGTGTAATTAAAGTGTCTTTCTCTACTGCCACCTCAGCAGGGAATTCTAAGATAAAATCTGTATCATTAATAAACTACTGAAAATAAATGGAAGTGACTTTCTCTGGCACCGAATAGTGTTAGAAATTTATATATGAAGCTGCCTAATACATTTCACTAAGAAGTCCCAGTTTTCAGCAGCTTATGTCTTTGCCTTAGGTCAGCTTTTCATGCTGAAATTTTCCATACTTGCTCTCAGCTTCAGGCTTTTTTTTTTTCTTTCAGGGAAATGGGTATTAAATTTCAGCAGAGGTTCCAGTACTTCAAAGAATGAGGATAGATGGTACCTTTACTAAAATGAATTCCCAGGTGTTTGTCTAATGTGTCCTGGACTATTCATACTTTAGAACAACATTTTGTCAAGAGAAGTGGAGACTGGTGTTCAATATACACATCTCTTCTCCATTTGAAGGTCAGATTTGGCCAAATCAGTGAAGTCTTAAATTTTCCTGGTGCATCTGTTCAGTGGGTGCTGCCAGCATTTGCCACAGACCCTTGCTCCTGCTCTGGTCTCACAGTGTGCAAGCTGTGCTGAGCCCACCAGAGCCCTCCCAGGGACAGCGCACATGTTCCTGAAGCAACAAGGCTTAGGATCAGCAGATCCTTCCCATGTGGCATGGAGCAACAATGAGTTGTGAGCCAGAATTTCCATCTACATGCTAGTCTAGCTTTTCCAGGAATAAGATTACAGATCTCTGCCTTCACTCTCTTCATGATTTTGTAGGAGCTTTTGTTGACTCCTATGTTGTAGGTGGACAGCAAACATTGCTTCTGTATCTTACAAAAAATCCCAAGAAATTGCAGACTCTCTTCTGGAAGATCTGTCACGCTGTCAACCCATGGAAAATTTTCTCTACTTATCCAGGGAAATGTAAGAAACAGAAACCCTTTCAAGAAGAACCTTTCAAAAAATAAACCTGGTAATTCTTAACTGAGAATGCTCTGCTTTTTGAAGATCAAATGTCTAGGTAAAGATTAGCAAAGAGTCTTTATATACATTTGGGTTTGACTGTCATAAGAAGTTGGGACCATCCAGATATGTCCCCAACTGGGGTCAGTTCCAGGTTGGGATGTGGGAGGGAGTGCCCACAGTGCTCCTTCAGGGGCAGAGATACCAAAGCACTGAAGCTTCTTCCCACAGACAGATAGGGGACAATAGGAGATATTCTGTTCTGGAGGTTCTTTGCTGCCCTGCAGCCTTTTCCCAGTGCCTCTGATTGTATCCTTTCTTTTCTCTAACAAAAAAACCAACAACAACAAAGATTAGGTATAGAGCTATTTTTTGCACAGACTATGCAGTTATACTAATGACCTTGGCAACACGTAAAGAAATTGACAAAGTTTTGTGCAGACTTGCAAAGTCATATGAGAAAAGAAACCAAAATGTTCTTTATGGCTGGATCCTGGGCTCTGTTCTAGCTGTCCTCTGAGGAGAAGATGTTAGGAAAACCAAGTAAGAAACAAAAAACCCAAGCCCAAGTCTCAACTCAGCCTCTCTGAGCAGCATTGCTGACTCCTAAATCATCTTCAAAAGCCCAAAACCCTCTGTTCAAGAACTGCACTGCCATAAGCTTTGTCATAACTAAAATGAGAGAGTACAATGAATGTGCAAACTGAACTAAAATTATACTACAATTTTGTTCACAGCTTAAGTACAACAGTTGTGGTCCTAGAAAAGAAGGGCAAAGAGCTCTTAAAAGTCCTGTTCACCTTCACACTTTACATCGCTCAAGATCGTGCCTTTGGGGACTTGAAAAAGTATAGCAGTATGTGGAAAGACATAGTTCTTTAGTTATTTCCGATTTGTGGCCAACTTCACACCAAAGGTAGAATGAGGTACTCTAATCCTGATACCAATTGAATACTCAAAAAAAACCCAAAAGGTTCTCACAATATAGAGTTTTTCTGTTTTACCAGTATGGCAAGTTAACTATTCCCATTGTCTTTTACAAAAACGAGAAATGAAATCAACCTACACTGTGCTTTCTGGATACCACAGTGAGCCTTCTGTTAATTTTGTGGCCGTCTTTGCACAGGTAACAGAAGAGGTCAGGTAGCAGTCACTGATATTTGGAATCAGCTGGACACATCCATTTCTGAAGTTCCCCCCTCTGTTTCATTGCAATAAACACATATTTTAAGATGCAAAAGGCCCCAGGAGATTTCAGTCCTCAAAGCAGAAACTTGAACTTGCTTACTGAAACAAGTTCACACCATTTCCCTGGAATTTTCCCAAATGTTTTTACTCTTCTTTGAAAAGCATACTGTATATGGGCAGAGGCAATATTAACAACATTTTTCTGAAGCAAAATGAACTCTTCTAAAAAGCTCAGTAACATACTACATTTTGAATGTGTTCCGTACTGGCCTAAATTGTAGCAAAACTTCCCAAGTTTTTAGTAAAAGCATCATTCTCAGGGAAACGAGCAGAAGAGCAGAAATAACATGTATAAGTTCAAGTGTGCTTTAAAAAGTGTCTGCCTGCAATTTCAGAACTGCTGACGGTGAGTCAGAGCAGGGCGGCAGGTTTCTGCATCCACTATAAAACTGGGCGAAGTCTTCTGCTTAGTCCTGCTAGACCATGACATTTTTTTAAAGGCTGGTTTTAACAGAGTTATTCTGAGTAATTAGTGGAGCAGGATTTTCATCATTGCACAGAGCAGCACCTAGGGAAAAAGATTGCAGATCATCTCAAATGTGTCAAGGCAGGAATGTTTTCCCTTGGAAAAAGGAGTACAGCATATTGTAAATGCCAAGTTCAAAGCAGTTTACAGCTGCAGTCAGGCATCCTAAGACCAGTAAATTTGCAGCACATCACAGAATATGCAATTAAAAAGATTTATATACACAAATAGAGAACAAAAGCCTACTTTGCACCCACGCGTTTTTGCTCAAAACAATAGAAAAGAAAACAGACTGCCTATCAGAGATAGGAGTCATGTTGTTTCAGTCACTGCTGGAGAACAGCCAGAGATTACAATGATGAGATCAGTATAAGGCTCTGTATTGAATTAAATGGTATTGCTTAGCGACAGAGAGAGGCTGAAATAGTGACAGCAGTTCTGGAGACTTATACTGAGCACAGAGCAAGGTGGAACAAAATGGTCGTAAAAGCATCCACAGCCATGTTTCAGCTCCGTAACTGGTATCAGTGGCAAGTTGCTTTGCTTTGTTTTGGGTTAAACATGCAGAGTCTGTCTACATCATGATTCTTAAAAACTTCATGACGCTGTATGAAAGCATCAACCTATAAATGAAGGACTTAACAGAAACACAGAAAAGCAAAGCTCCTGATTTTGGAAAATAAAAAACATCCTTCTACTCTTCATACCAAAATGCAAGACACGGACGGATTTCATAATGTTATAAAATATGTTACAGAGAGAAGAAAGAAGCTGTTAAAACACTGGGCCATTCTCACAAAGTCTCTGAGGCTAGTATGAAATGGTTTTCTGGCTTTATAGTGCTTTGAAGATTTTCATTCACAGTGAATGGCTGAATTTGAATATAATAGTTAACTCTTTGAATTCCCCTTGCAGCTTGTTATTGTTCTCTAATCCTTCACCGCCTTTGCAGATATCTAGGCTTTGCAGATTGGCCCATATTTCCCAGAGACATACAGAAACAAGTATCTCCAAAATTATAAAAGCACAATACCAAACCATGTGTCTAGAATATATTCCTACTGGGTTTAAAATCAGTTCTGTGTAGGATACTATTAAGATCTTTCTGAAAAATCCATATTATTCACGCAGCTGAGCACATGGTGCCATTGAAATTTATATGGTTCATGCTTTAAATTCTGAATGGGGCAAAGTCAGCTGGGGTAAAGAATATGACTGTATTATATTCAGAGAACAGATACAAATGAAATGTGGAGCAAATGGTATAATGAGTTGCTGAGAAGACAAGGTCCAGTTCATTATTTTTAGTGTCACTGAAGACATCCTAATAACATCAGTTCTGGATTTCTCTGAGATCAAATGATAAAATGGTATATTTTATTTTTGTTCTTGGATAGAAGAAAGAAGCCCCAGGAATGGAACAACACCACACTATGCAAGACATTGTACAAATACAGAACAAATTTTAATTCTGAAAATTTTTAAGATAATATTTTAATTATTTCAAGGAGTTTTATCCTATAATGAAAAATGTAACACTGCATTCAGATTAATTTAGTGGTAGATTGTATTCTAAAGGAGTGGCCTAAATAATTTTGAATATACACTAAGAAGCTGAAGCTGTGAAAGGTTTTTTATAGTTTCGTGGTGCAACATGCTTTTAGGCAGTTCTGAGGTCATAAATAACTGCCACACATTTTGATGTAGGCTTTCTGGGATCTGCAAGATATTACTCCTTTCTGAGATCTAAAAAAAAATCACAGACCCTGCCTTCCCATGCCCCTCAGGTCTGCAACAAACCTTGCACTAGTGGCTCTCAAGCACTTCTGATTGCCAAAGTAATGGGCATCCACAGCATCTTTTCTACAGCAATGGCAGCATCAAATATCTGGAGCCACAGAGACCATTGAACAGCATGTCCAGCCCAGCCCACGGCCATATACAGGGAATTTCCTGTTGAAGCAGGGGGAGGAAATCCCCAGGTCCACAGCATGCAGTAGCTGCGGGATGTGAAGCAACTGATT
The DNA here is from genome assembly GCA_011057875.1 of Pterocles orientalis. Taxonomy (NCBI): domain Eukaryota; kingdom Metazoa; phylum Chordata; class Aves; order Pterocliformes; family Pteroclidae; genus Pterocles; species Pterocles orientalis. The sequence goes on along the minus strand of WKFP01014843.1, from coordinate 2,037,659 downwards.
GATTACTTGTCCTTTATATGACTGAGAAATATAAATTTTATTCCAATCCCTCAGAACCTGCAGCAATTACTGTATATCAGAAAGACCTGTGGGAGGACCCTTGGCATGAAAACATGAGCTTTGACTCATCTCTGTGTTCTTTCACCCAGTAACAATGAAGATCTTTTAGCAAAAGTATCTTCATTGCAAATTGTAAAACTGTAGAATTAAATAACGGCCTTCCCTTCAACTCATTTGTGCATACCTTCTCCCTAGCATTAAGTAACGGTTGACAGACTTTTGAAAATTTTCTGTAGTACTCACAGTCTTTATTGCTACTAAACTCTACAAAGCTACTACTTCATTGCTACTATTAAATCTCTGCAAATCTCTCATAAGTAAGGAGCGATGCTTCTTAAGCTATGCGGTAGTGCTACTTCCTTTTTCACAGAAGGATGATACAGGGTTTTTTAATTATTTCATTACTCCAGGCTTTTCTGCTTTTATCCCTATAGAAGGGACATAATTAAGCTTGATATAATAGCAAAGTTTTGTTCCTTATTAAAGTATTGTCGTTGAATGAGTTATGTAGTTGGAATAAAATTACAAAGACATTTCCAGTAAAAAAGTTCACAATATGAGTCAGTGACTCTTGTGGTTGTTTTTTTTCAAGGAGTGGTATGACAGAAGAGCAATAAATTTCAGTTCTGTGAGGAACAAGCCAAAAAGTATGTTAATGAGGACAATAATTTATCTCTATTTTTAATGTGTTTGTGCCAACATACTGTTCAGCCTCGTAGTGAGGACAATAAGGTTGATTTTACCATGACCCCTGGTGGAAATTTTGTACAGAAAACACTCAATTTAGTAAGAGAGTTTGGAATCTTGAACCTCTTCCAAATTAGACTGGAAAAGCTCACTTTATTCTCTGAATTCACTCAGCTGTATCAAGAAAAAAAAATGAGTAAGACAAAAGAAAAACTTTAAAAATTAGAATTAAAGGAACACTCGATCACATAAACATAATTGCTACATCACACTTCAGCTACAAATGTGCTGTGAAGCATTTTATTGCGCCTCTCATCCTACTTCTGCCTGTGAGGTTTGTGCAGAAAGTACCATTCTGGCAGGTTTTGTCATGCAAGTACACTTTTGTGTCAGTAATTTGCTAATGCTGTCACCTTAGAGAATGCAGCAGCATTAATCTTAGGAGCAGCACATTAACATTCCCCAAATGATCACAGTAGTCAAGCACCTGCATATGGTCTCTGCCTGCTGCTAGTGCTAAACCCCCATCTCACAAAGGTGATCTTCCTTCTCATCTTAAGTTTGATTAGAGAAAGGGAGAATTTCTCATTAGTAGGGTGCCTCCAGCCCAAGGCTTTTGGCTCCAACAGGTCAAAACCTCAAAACTGACCAACACACAATTATAAATCTTGAAAATATCAGTCTTATTGTGGACTTTCTAAATACACTTATGCATCTTATTTTATATCTTATGTTGACACTTGTGGATCCCTAAGCAGTGTCACTTTTACTAAACTGGAGGGAATGTCCTTAGCTCCAGCTGACCTCATACATATTTCCATAAACTGCAAAGCCTTTGTTCCCATCCACATCTTGGCTACATACAGCCCTTGTAAACATTGTTAAGAATCTAGCCCTTAAAGATCCTAAAAAGGGTCTAAGGCCTATAGAAAATGGATCTTGTAGTCCCTTTCATATAGAGGTGAAAAGCACAACTCCATTTCTAATCATACTTTTATTCTTTAGGCAGGATTGCCATGTATTTTACTTTGGTAGGTAGAAAGGTAATCAAAATAGAAAGAAATATTTGATAAAAGATAAACAGTCATTTCTTAGTAAATATATTTCTAAAGCTTGCAACAGTGAGATTAAATGCTTTACCTGTTTTATACAACTGATGAAACACCTAGCTGCCATACCTCAAATGTTACCGACTGAGCCGGGACCAGCAAGGTCATCGGCACACATGCTACTAGCATAGAAGTAAGGAAACACTGTGCCTAGGCAGGGAACAACTTCTTCGATTGGGTATCCAGCCCTAGTCTCACAAGTACTTGTAACTTTCTGTAAATTCTGGAAAAGGGAACATTCAGCCATGATTCTATGAATCCACCCATAAATTTCAATTTCTACAAGAAAAGAAAAAGTCTGCAGAACAGATAAATATGCCAGAGCAAAACCAAGTTTCTGGCCCATCTTAGAACAATGCTGTAAAATACTGAGACGATGCCACCCAGCTTTATGAGGTTAGAACTTTTAGAACTTCTCTTAGATTTCATGGCTACACCACTGTAACTGTGAAACTATGAAAGTTGTCAGAAGCTACATTTCATATACTTTTTTATCTCCTTTACATTTGTCACTAAAATTCATATAATGCAGAAAAAATACATAATTTTTTTTTAGCAGATGAAGATTCAGCAGCAGATGTCTGGCTGAGTATCTTTGCATGACAAAATAAGAACTGTGAGGTGTATTTCCATCAAAATAATCCATGTCTTTGTAAGGAATGATCGATCTAACAATACAAGAGAGATTAAAAAATTAAAAAACCCAAACTTGAAATTCCCTTTTAACATTATTTATGGACTTTTTTTCGTAGCTTCATGTGTAGTTTTCACTGGTCTTATTTAAATCATATTTAGGCTGCTGTGGTAGTATGCAATTGAGAAAACTGTGTGCCATGTGGAGGTTACAGTAATAGTTTACATCTTGATAGGGTTGTTAAATTTGCCTTCTAAATATAGCTAATAATTGATCTGTAATGGTAAAACATTGATTATTGTTCCCATTTCCTCCATAGAGAGAGTTTTCGTACAGTCAGTTAGAACCAGGTGCAAACACAATTCATTTGATATTCAGTGCTATCGACGGAGTAGAAATGCTCACCAGGGAAGAGGCGTGGGAATTGCTTATGGTGATGATGTTACCACCAGAGGAGGAAGTTTTTATAAGCTCTGAGTATCTATCCCTTTGCAGTATTCATTGTTGTGGTTTACTTGGAGGAAGATAAATTTGGGGGCTAGAAGGCTGTGGCTGACAACTAACACTCATAGCCGCAGATTGATATTAAATTAGAATGTCATCTGTTACTTTATGAGCAACATGAAGTGTAAAATAGTCTTGACGCAGCAAACTTTCCTTTTCCTGAACTGTAAGTGAAATACTATTGAAGAAACATCCTACTGCATACTGCACAGAAGAGTTTACAACAGTTAAGTATACTTGCAATGATATATATTTTTGAAGTCATTTGACAGCTTAAAATGCAACATGGTGGTGTGACATGGATCTAAAGTGGGGTAACTAACAAACTGACAAAAGATAGTACAGTAGGCTGTGGTTTGTTTGTTTTTTTAAAGAGGGCTTTTCTTTGGAAAAATATTTTGTCAGGGGATGTTGGAATAAATTCAGACAGTGTATTCTCCCTTCAGCATTAGCAAAAATACTGTAAAGGGCAATTCAGTTACTCTGATGGCTATCTAGCTATTAGTGACAATAATCTAGAAATGTACAATATTAAATACTTATGTATTCATCGACATCCTCAGAGGTGAGGATTTAAAAAATAAGTTAAAACTTCCCGTGCAGAATGTACTTTTCTAAAAACATTTCATTTACTGCACCATAGAAGGTGATAGAAATTGCATTTAATTCCCAACCTAATCAGGCTCATGAAAAAAAAAAAAAGGCTTCCAATTGCCTAAAGTACATTTTGGATCTACTCCTTGTACACTGGTATTAGTTGTTAATATATGAAATAGATAAGTTGTTCTCGTCTTTCTCTTCTGAAGGGAACTTCTAGACTACTGTTAACTAAGGAAAATTCTAATCTTGTATCTTCATTAAGCAAAATAAGGGAGAAAGGCAATTTGGTCTAATGGTCCAAAACCAAATTTGGAAAAGAATAACCCTTCAGATCTAATTTGGCAAAGTCAAGTCACTCTCCTGTCTCACTTTCTCCACCTGCAATGATTTTACTAACTGTCACTATATACCTCATGCTATTCATTAATTCTAAAGTACTTTGAAAATATAAGGAGTCAAATGTTATTAAATCACTAAACAAAATAATTAAACTGTCTAAACAGAATTACAAAGAATAATTAGCAATTAAACAGGATGCTATTATCTGTGCAGTGTGATGATGAGAGCAAAACTAGGAGAATGCAGAACCCATCTCAATACAGAAGAAATAAGCAACAGTGCAAAGTTACATATGTTTCAATTCATTAAAATGCACCTAAATTGATTCTAAATACATTTTTATCTCATATTAAATGACCAGATTTAAGACTGTGGAATTCATTTTCCCTTCTATTTACAAATGAACAAGCTCTACATGATCAAGCAGAAACTCCTTTCTGAAAGTATCAATGAAATTGAAGCCTCCAGAAGTTTCATCAGTGTCAATCATAGCTAGTTAAAATATATAGGTAGTACCAGGTCTGTAATATATCCTTAGTCTATGTGTTCTTGAAAACAAATACTCCCTTTAGCTACTTCTGTTCAGATATCAATGGAAGCCACTGTGTGTTGTATCTGGCATCTCTGGGCATAATATGACATTTATTTTAGAAATGTGTGTTTTTATAGTTTATAAGTATGCAGGTGGATTGTTAAACACAATGTCATTGCAATGGCTGTGTTAACAGAAGAAGGGGAAAAAAATAAGATATGACCTGCAACTCTGAAAGAAAACCCAGCAACTGTCTCCATTATTATTCTCTTAAAATGAAAAGACTAATTCTCTTTGGATGTGATTTTCTGCACAGGTGTGGTAACCTCTTTGAATTATCCTACTGAAGGCAGTAGTACAGTATAACATATATATTTACAAAATCAGAGGTTATTTTTAGGAAGTCCAGTTTAAGAGCAAAACCCATCAAATGCTTAAATCAGCGAGCCGGGATCTGGGAGGCTGGTTCAGATCCATGCTTTGCCACAAACTTCATCAGTCAAAGTCTCTTAGATCCAGATTTTTCAATGGATTTAAGTGCCCATCAAAATGGACATAGGCATTTAAATGTCATGGAAATTACGGGCAATTCTCGCTTCCCCACAAAGAAAAATATAGTGACATATTCTGGTACAGAGATGGGAAACTGTGAACATTTATTTGGACACAGCAATGCTACCTAAAATACGCAAAGTTGCAGAATCACATGCCCTTCTCTACAGTAAATGTGAAAATACCGATATTTCTACGCTGTCCCAAACAGCAGATATATCAGAGAGCTGCAATCTCAATAAAGAGGTGCAAGTACTACATAGTATACATACAGAGTCAGTCTGCAGAAAATTAAAATGAGCTGCTTTTTACAGGCACCAATTTGCTGACTTCTCACCAAAAAATAGTAATGAGGAGGAGACATTCAACTCGCAATGTGTTTTCTGTTTTTGAAGCTTTTTTGCATTGTTGTGTCACCCTTAAATGTGTAAAAAAAAAAAAAAAACAAACCCAACAAACAACAGAAAAAACATTTCTTCCTTTGGGTACAGTGGAGAGTGGAAGTAATACAACAGGACATCTCTAGACTGTATTTTCAGATAGGGTAGCTTAAAAAATATTGAAAGGAAATTATTTGTTGAATAGACCAACACAATATAAACATATTGCACAAAACAAAACTTGATGTCGTTTCTTAAAATCAAGCACTAAAACCTTAGTTGATAACCAGGTGAAGGCCCATGAAAAAGTGAGTAATTCATAGAAACACTTGTGTGAGGTACTGACAGAAGTCTCATTTTCACAAGTGATGTAAATAATCTAAAGACTTTCTCTGAGATGCTCTAGTAAAAGTGTGTCTGATCATTTAATTAAACATCCCAGGGAATCTCAGGAAAGACTTAAAGAATATCAGGTGTTTAGCACAAATGTGCAATTACCTATAAATCCCAAGACACAAACAAGAAATATTAGTATTTTTTAATCAGAAAAGCGCATGATTTAATAAGAACTCTTAGATGAATAACTATCATATGGAGTCTCAATTTTGAGTGGTTCACTAATTACTCTAGAGACAAGTGGAAAACACATAAAGGTGAGTTCCCTCCATTTTTTATAGTGTTTAATCATACCATGTAGACATCACACAGTCCCAGCCTGGGTAGTGAGAAACAGTGAGCACACCAGTGAAGTGATTAGGCAGAGACAGCTCAAGGCAATGAGGGGAATCTCAATGCACTGTCCAATGGAGATAAGCAAAATTGCAGAGCAGGGCTAAGAGCAGGAATCCTAATCTGGCATCCAGGTCACAGAGCAGGATGCCAGACAGGTGAAGAGCTATGATCAGAGATTTGTCTTGAGGAAGGCATGCAGTCATGAGTGAGATAGCACAGCGAAAGGCAAGAACTAGGGCTGTTGGAAGCCAACAATGAAACCTTGTAATGACCTGTAAGAGGCAACCAATGGATTTGCTGTCTATGCAAACTGACTAGGAAACGGACTGTCACTGCTGGTTGACAAATACTGGTAGTTGTCTGTAAACTGGTCAGAGCACTCAAGACGTACTTATTTTCTTTACAAATAAAAAGACGTACTGGTCAAGGCTGCGTCCCTTTATGGTTTGGGGGCTACGTGAGGTTGACTGGCTTTGTTTAACCATCCTTTTTCAGCCATAATTATATCGCATTGGTCTCAGCTGCCCAGATATGCTCTGTCGTCCATCTGCCCAAGTTTACTGTATCCTCATGAAGTATTTCCCTTGTTTCAGTTCAAGAGAGGCAGATAAGTTTAAGGAATGTAACTAGTCAGTCTTTGATAAACTGACTGATATTGGCAGAATTGGTTTAAACTAAAAGACATTTAAGAAGTTAGTAACCTCTAATATACTATGGAAGTGAGGAGGTCTTAATCCAGAGCAGATCCAGTGGAAAAAAAAAAAGGTGTTTCTGAACGTTGTCTTACTTGAAGTTTAATTTGTGATTAGGCTTGATATAATTGCCTGAATTAAACTGACTGAGTTCTAAAATATTTTTTAAGGTTTTCAGGTGTGTGAAAATTTTCATTTGTAAAAAAAAAAACCACCAAAAAACCCCCAACCAAACAACCAAACAAAAAAAACCCCAAACAAACACAAAAAATAGAAGTTTTAAGGCAAATAGAAATAAAATCCTTAATCCAGCTTCCCTCTTGATAGACAGCCCCCAAAAAGCATTAGGAAAAAGTGCATTACAGCTTCAAGAAGCACAGTGACATCAAGAAACACTAATGCTATGCAAATGATCAAATATACTGACTAAAAGCATAAAGAAGGCATAGTACCCCATGCCAGCTCAGCTTTCTTACACTGTATCATCCTGTCTAGAGTGTGTACACTCTGTGAAATACAAAAGGATGGGCAGAAATAGAATAATTCATTTTTTCCCATTTATTACCTCCTGGTTTTCTGGGTACTGCTCAAAAAAAGGGGATTATTCTTCTCTCTGTTGTGAGTTACATTATCTCAGATTAATTTCACATGTTTCATAGGATTGTGCCCAAAGAACGAACTATTACATGAAGTTCAGAACTGAATACAGATGTGGCATTAACAGCCTTTACAAATAAAGCTTAAGGGTTTAGATGACAAAGTAAGCTAGGTCAAGTCACAGCAAACTAAGCCTTTTAGCATTGTGTAAGTTCAAGTCAAATTTATTACTTCTAATGAAAAAAACAACTCAAAATCTTGCAGGGTTTTCTAGTGAGTAAAAATAAATGAGCACAGACTCTCGAAGCCAGAAAGATCTCATTTAAATCCCATAAAAGAACACTGGAAACAACGTGCCAGAGGGATCAAAAAGTGTTAAAAATAGTAGCAACAATAGCAATGCACTTTATGGTCCTGGTGTACCAGAGGAGGCAAGTTTGGAATCAGTACCTTTAAAGAAATGAAAAAAAAAAATTAGCCTCTGTGAAAATGTGCAAGGATTTTCTACAATAGTATCTGTATTATAGCTTTTATCCCTGTAGTTGATGAACAACCCAGAGACTAGCAAATTTTTGCAGAAGTTTTTATGGTAAACACATAAGATTATTTACAACATACATCCATTGCAAAAATAATTGGGAAGTTGAAGTGTTGCGTATTTGGAAACTCTACAATTAAGGTTGTTACACAGATGCAATTCATTCCTTATTGTACAGAAGCATTATAATATGGTTCTCATGTAATGTTAGCATCCTACCATTTTCTGCAAAGTGATGTCTCACACGTATGTTCACACAAGGTATAAAGTATGAATTTTATGCTCACTTGTTCTTTTTTTTTTCCTATTTGTTCACTATTTGTCTTGTGATATAGTTATTTTCCACTGTTCAAAATCTGCTCCTTTGCCTCAGTGGATAGCTATCAAAAAGGGAGGAGAGAAAGAGGAATGGCAAAACATTAGGCCGTTTGTTCCCTCTTTACCAAGCATATTGGCTCAAATACATACTTAAGCTGTTTCAGCCACCCTTTCTACCCGGAAAAGGGTAGTATTGTACTACATGCCAGAGCAAAGGAAGTAGAAAATGAAGTATCATTTTAATTGCAAGGAAGATATGAGGTGGCATTTTATGTAGTGAAAATGATGACAGCTTTATTTTGTTTAGGTTAAATACTGATAGCCATATCATCACAACAATGTGGATCTTACTGCACAAGCCCATCCAGGGCCCCTAAGCAAGTGGCTGAATTATTTCATGCACCATCTTAATTAATATTGTTACATAAAATTAGTTAAATTAAAGCTCACCTGGGCACATAGATGTAAGCTGCAAACTCACATTGAATTTCAGTGTAAGAAGACAATTTTTTTGCTCTTTGGGTGGTTCAGTTAGTGCGAGCCCTCATACAAAGCCCATGCTGAAATAACTTATATGTCAGTTAGTAACATAATTACCATAGTGACTAGAAGATAGATGGGATTTCAGTAGAGATTATAAAACTAAATATTAATTAGACCAATTGCAGTATGATTATCTAAGAAAATAAATATTATCTAAGGGTCTGGGTCAGCTAAAATAAAATTAGAATTTACTTATTTGTTAATATACAATTTCCTGATTCCAGAGGAATTGACAAGATGTACTCGAGGTTTCTGAAAGTAAATATTGCTTATGCAGTATGGTGGCAATGGTGTTGAAAGGAAGGTTGAACGGTAAAGGTACCGTTTCGAATGTATCAGATGCATTGAAGCGAACATTATATACCAATGTTATTTTGTCTTGACCATCATTCTTTTATATAAAGGTGATGGGTCTTTCTGTTTTCGGTGTACATGTTGTGTGTAAAACATATGTATCAGTGTGATCTGTTACCTTCCTCTTCTTGGTCAGATTGCAATGTCATTTACCAGACCTGTAGTTTTCCAGGCCAATGTATATTCTTATATTCAAATGTTACTGAAGTGAATGAAACAGAAACAGAAGTCCTATTTTAAAGATATATCCATTTAAATTAGAGGTTTTATTTTGACTGATCTAATTGTGATGATTTGAACAATATATTAACGTCAAGGAGTTTGCTATTAAGTATTTTCAATAGGCTTTATACTCGTTCCGCATACTAAACTAAGGAAAGAAGTTCATTATCTTGTTAGATCAATTTGAAATAGATTTCTAACTCAAACATCAGATAAATAAAGACAGCTTTGACCACAATTTGCTGACAATAAATAATATAGTAAGTAACACATTAAAAGATTAAACTTTTCACAAAATCCATACTGTTCCTCCTTTTCTATCCATTTTTTAAAAACCTTGATACAATGAATGAAAATGTTTCAGATATGCTCTTGATCAAAGGAAATATTGTTCAGTTTTTATTTAAGGCAAATGGATACTTACTCATCTTTTCCTTCTGTGGGTAGATTAAGACCAGTGCATAGAGACTTTAGGGTTGATGTTCACTGGTGAATAGCTTCAATGGGGCTTTAAAGGAAAGTACCTAATTTTTACAAGTCCAGATAAAGACATGTCTTTTGCACTCAGGAAATCATAAGCAAGTGAAAAAGGGATTTTAATGTTTATCCCAATATAACATTTATGTATAAACATGTGCAACAGAACAGTAGTGGCTGTTACTTTTAAAAGATTAATATTGAACACACAACACACTCGGGTATACAAAATATCCTTAAATTAACACAGTGTGTCTATGTAGCCAGGTACGCAGACACATGTAACCATCTACGTATCTGTTAGGATATGCGTCATTTCAGGAAAGCAGCAAAAAGCATGCACTTAGAAGGACAAGGAAGACATTTCAATATTGCAATGCATGGAGCTTAATTCAAGTATATTTACATTAATGCAAACTTTTCCCCTTGAATAAGGCTTTCTTCCAGCTTCAGGAATATTAAGAAAAGCAGTAAATAACCCAAATTATCTCCTACCTATCTGAAGTTCAGACATTTAGAATATGGTAGTCATCTAGGCCAGTGGAAAATTGTTTCCTTACAAGACAAGTATTTTTGGCACCTGTAAAAACAGGAAGGAGGGTTACAGTTGCCTTCTGTCACTACCTGTACCTCTCTATGGACTACAACTCAAACAAGGAGGCAGCTTTGACTAGATATCTGACTTTTAGAAGGTTAAAGTTAAGTGAGTTTAATCCTGCCAAAACTTTTACTACTATAAATTTTAGGGGAGTTTACTGCATTTGCTATACTCCTTGGTAGCGCAGTATGTAAGTTATACAAAATGCAATCATATATAGTAAAAGATGTAATTAAGATATAAGTAAGAGAACCCCCAACAAGAGATTTCAGTCTGTTCCCTGAGGTAGATTTTTGTACCAAGAGGATTATATCATTGACATATGATGACAGGGGTCATCATCCACTGTTTTCCCTCATTGCTCTTCCTTACATATAGAAAGTGAGTGTAAGTGTATGCATATACATGCTCACACACATTTATATAGGCAGTGATTCATATCTATGTGCATGTATTTCTGCCTCTTCTGTAAAGATGGCAGCTTAAAGAACTTGATGGCATTGTCTAGCAACAGGCAGAAGCCTTCTTATATTCTGTTTCTGCAATCGGTAGTTTTGGTGTGAATGGTTAAACTATGTGTAGGGCCTGATAAATAAATGAAGCTCTAACTCTATGAAATATATTCAGTAAGTATTCCCATAAGTTTTTCCATCTCATCTGATCAAGGGGTTTGCAATCTTCCATTCAGGCTTTGTCAAAGATTTAGTTCTATCATGTTATAGATCATTTACATGTTGAATCAAACTGGCTGCTCTGTATCCGAGGAATTATATATGTCTAAGAAAGTGGTAACTAGATTTTAATAGGAAATGTAAATTATGATGGTTCGCTTTGATTCATCATTCAGTGGTAGTTTCAGAAATGCTATTTCGCTGAATTATATCCAGAGATCCTGTGAAAGTGTTTATCGCTACTGAGTAAACACTGCCACTAATGACTGATTTAGAGTTGTAATCTTGAACAGAACATGGCCCTTGCACATAGAGCGGGAATAATAAACTTTGATCTGCTCGTTATCAGGAGGACATATTGTATGTTAGTCCAATGATTAGTATCTAGTTTGAAGCTAGAAATAGGAGCCTTACCTGCTGATATTTCAAAAGGATATGAACTCTGCGCAGGGATCAAGAGCCACTGGATCTAATACAGCCATAGACATGTTACATGAGTATTGGCTGATAATTACAGCTAATAGAAAAGGACATTAAGTAGACACTGGAATTATTCAGGATAAAAAAATCACAGCAGGTATGATGGCAGCTAAGAAGTGGAATAATGCTGAGCAGGAAATTAGGACTTAACAAATATGAAAATCATAATCTGAAAATGGAAACTAGGAAGAGTATTTTCAGGTTCATACAAAGAAAGCAGGATGTATACACATGGTTACCTTTCTCACTGACCACAGACTAAATTAGTTACAGCTAGGCTCACCTTTGAAAAATCTAGAAGATACCAAGGGACATTCTGTTTGCAAGCAGATTTAAGTTTAAAGATCTAAAATCAAGTGATATTGTGTTTCTATCTTCTGCATAAAACATGAACCAAACATGCTCAATGTTACTACAAGCTATTTCCAATTCCAAACATTTTCATTTGTGTTACTGTATTTTAACAAATCATTTTAAGATTACAGTGCACATTAAGAGAAGCTAAGCTTCAGGAAATTCCAATGGTTTCAGGTTTAGGTGGGAAAAATTTTTCTGAAACTTATTTTATCCCTATCTGCCCATTTAACAAAAACATCAAACTTATTGCACTTTATTTTTTAAAGTCAGACTGTCTCTGGAATAAAATTTGTCCTTTTCATCTTACATGAAAGCTTGAATATTTGTTTATAGCATTATTTTTCTGCCTACTATTAATATCTTAAATGTCTTTTTTTTCTGTATCTGAGACTTTTTTATAACTGCACATTCATTACTTCCTCTTCTTTTTGTGGCCATTTAACATTTGTGTTCAAGGTAATGCTGTTAAAAAAAGTTCCAAGTGCATTACGTTTCCATATTGTCTCCTTTTACCAAGCCCATCGTTTTCGTTTTGCAAACCAATTAGTCTTTGCAGAATTAGATAGAAGTTAGCTTCCTGCAAAATTTATTACTTTTTAATTTTTTTTAATTTTTTTTAAATTTTTTAAAATCATATTTGTCATGCCAGATATGAATTATGCAGAAAGTTTTTATATTATTAGAAAAACAGTATCTCTTGTCTTCTTTCAGTTTTTGGGGTGGGATATCAGATCCTTGTCAGAGAAAATGGTGGTTAGTTCCAACCTGAAAGCTCGGAATTTTGGAGTTTTAATCCAGAGCAGTATAGCTATGACAAAATGCTGGCAGGAGGCTGGGAACTGACTACAGCACTACCGCAGTTCCTGGAGGCTGCAGGCACCAATCAATCAACCATTTCATTCATTAACCCAGAAATCAATTTTCCAGTATCACAGACCCCCAAGAACATTGTCTCAAGGTTCTCAGACTTCTCAAGCTACATGAGTTTGTAGCTGGTTAATGACAAGTTTCCAAAAACCTCATGAAGTTTTGGAATTGTACATGCATTTCAAAGAAAATATATTAATATTTAAGCAGAATTTCACTATTCATCCAAAGAAAATTCCACATTACATATTTAGCTAAAACATTTTTTTATTCATGACGGAATTTTCTAATACTAGGTGTTTCTAGCTGAAGTGCCTTCTCACCACATCTAACTACAGAAAACATGCAGTTGGCTCACAGGTGTTATATATATATAAAAAATATTATTTCTTTTTAATCTGATTTATATATATTCCAGGGTATCTATACTTCTGATTTTATTTCTTATGTATATGGAGCTGAAATTAATGCAGATATCCACCTTTGGATTAATATCTAAATCTGCTTTAAAGCCAAGAACTTGCAAACAACATTTTAAGGTGTGGTTCAACTCATTCTGAAGAAGACTTCTAAACCTGGTGAGATGGCTCATACCCTGAAAGTGCTTTTCAGCTGAATTGACTATATGGGCAACTACCTCAGAAGTAGACAACCAAAGCTAGAGAAATGCATTCCAGCCATTACAGGTCATACTCTGTTTCAAATATTCCACAGAATGGACTGTGCAGTACTATAGGAATCATCCTATCAAAAGCTGGGAAGCTAAGAAAGAAGAAAAATTTTATAGGGAGTCATTAACTTAAAATTACTTCTATAAACAAGGCTCCCTGTTCTTAACGTTAAAATTGCTCATATCTGTTAGAAGACTCCAGGGAAAAGTGTTATATTTAAATTCAGTTATGTTTATACTTTACATGTTGGGTACTTCCAATTATTGCATTAAATATATCAAATCTCAGCAGAAGGACTGGTGATAAGTGTTACATATTTATAAGTATTATGTATTCCCAGAACCATGCTTTCAGTCATTAGAATCATAGATTCACATTGCTGAATGACTCAGTAGGTCAATTAGTCCATGTCCCCAGCCTACATATGTATGAAAACGTGACAGAAGTTTGTCTATCTGGTTCTTAAATGCCAGCAACAATAGATCACACAGACTCCCCAGGTAGTCCTTTCCAGTGATTTCCTTTCCCTTGGCTTAAGAAACTTTTTTTCCCCAAGATCTATCTTGTATCTTCTTTGCCATGTGGTTCCTGGGACAATGATGGATGTCTCTCCATTACAGACAGGGAAACAAGTTAGTCAGTTCTTTTCAACAGCCAGTTATGCTGTCTTCTCTGTTCTGAGCTAGGAAACCCCAGTTCTTTCTGTCTTTCTTCACAGGTCTTGTTTTCAGACCTCTGCTCATTCTAGTTGCTCCTCTCCAGTCAGTCTGCAGTTTTTCTTGAAGTCTTCTGAGTTAAAGCCTTGCCAGTACTAAACTAACATGAATTTCGTCAGTGCTGCAGGCTGCCCTCCTGTTTTATACAACCCAGAAGGGTGACTCCTTTTCCGCAGCAACACGACAGTGCTATTCAGTTTCTGAACCATGATAACCTTCTACTCCCATGTGAGAGAGCCATCTCCAGGCTGTTGTTACCCATACTGGCTTAACTCTGCCGTTCATTTTTGAGATTAGATCCTTTTTTTTATTTAAGAGATGTATCCTTAAATGTAATAATACATTTTAAATCACTCTTTCAGATTAAATTAAAGCATTTTTTTTAGGCTGGAAGCATGTAGGGCTTTACTGCTACCTTCTCCGGGCAAATTCAACTCCCAGTGAAGTCAGAATTGCACTAATGCATATAGTAGAAAACAGCTCTGGTACCAGGAATTCAGGGAAGCTTTAATATTTCCAATGTTTTTGTTCAAGAAAGAAAAAAAGAATTAGTGATGTTGATGTAAGAGCTCTGTGTCTTTATGTAAACAAAAGATCCCTCTTATAAGTATTTTATGAGAGTTTTACTCCAAAGAGAGACAGAGCACATGCAGTATATTGCTGGCACTTCATAGTGAATTGATTATATAGATACTGCACAAGTGAATTATTTATTGAAGTTTATATATTTTTCCATTGGGCAGATGCACATTTCCTTGAAAATATTTTTACCCAGTCTATATTTAATAAAGCAGACTTATTATGTTTATTCCTTGACAAAAAAAAAAAAAAAAAAAAAAAAAAAAAAAAAAAAAAAATTTTTATTT
>WKFP01014843.1:1977137-2013527 GCA_011057875.1 Pterocles orientalis | reverse complement strand
TGATCCTGACCAAGAAAGTAGTAGTTCAGGCACTAGATAGGTTTGGAAGACAAAAGCAGCCCTTTCTTGAGATAGTTCACACCTGCAATTTTGGCAAGCTAAGCTGATGCAAAAGAATCACAGAATCACAGAATGTTAGGGATTGGAAGGGACCTCGAAAGATCATCTAGTCCAATCCCCCAAAGAAAAAGAAAAGTGCAACAAAATTAGTGTGAATAAGTAAATAAGATTAAAATAGCTTTACAATTGAGATTAAAATAGCTTTACAATTTTATTTACAAGCAATTATTATCACTTAAACTTAACTCATAGAATCATGGAATCATTTAAGTTGCAAAAGACCTTTAAGATCATTGAGTCCAGTTGTAAACCTAACACTGCAAAGTCCACCACTAAATCATGTCCCTAGGAGCCACATCTACACGTCTTTTAAATACCTCTAGGGATGGTGACTCAACCACTTCCCTCAGCAGCTTGTTCCAATGCTTGATAACCCTTCAAAATTTTTTCATAATATCCAATCTAAACCTCCTTTGGTGCAACTTGAGGCCATTTGCTCTTGTCCTGTCACTTGTTACTTGGGAAAAGAGACCCACACCCACCTCATTACAACCTCCTTTCAGGTAGTTGTAGACAGCGTTAACATCTCCCCTGAGCTTCCTTTTCTCCAGAATAAACAACCCAGTTCCCTCAGCTGCTCCTCAGATTTGTTGTCTAGGCCTTTCACCAGCTTCATTGCTCTTCTTTGGACAAGCTCCAGCACTTCAGTGTCCTTATTGTAGTGAGGGGCCCAAAACTGAACACAGCATTTGAGGTGCAGCCTCACCAGTGCCGAGTACATGGGCACAATCACTTCCCTGGTCCTGCTGGCCACACTATTTCTGATGCAGGCCAGGACGCCGTTGGCCTTCTTGGCCACCTGGGCACACTGCTGGCTCATGTTCAGCCTGCTGTTGACCAGTACCCCCAGGTCCTTTTCTGACAGTGAGCTTTCCAGCCACTCTTTCCCAAGCCCAAGCATTGCAGGGGGCTGTTGTGACCAAAGTGCCATGACACTCAGCCTTGTTGAACCTCATACAGCTGGCCTTGGCCTATCAATCCAGCCTGTCCAGATCCCTCTGTAGAACCTTTCTACCTTCAAGCCCTCAAAGGAGATATCAAAGCCTTTTTTTTTTTTTTTTATGTAATGAATGATGAAAAAGAAACTCAAGAAATATATTGTTCAAGGTCAGTTCTGTTCCTGAGGCCACAAGGGGTTTTGTGTGTTTGTAACTAAACAGAGCTGTGTTTCTGGGTAAGATCATTCTTTGCAAGTCAAGGGAATGGTTAAGAATAACAAACCTTTGGTAATCTGCTATGTCTAGCCAACTATAGCTGGTTTTATATTTCTATTAATGTTACTATAAATGTAGTTGTCATTAGGTAAAGAGCTACACAGTGTGTGAGTCAATTTTCCAAACCTGGTCCCTGCAACTTTACTGTTTAAGTAATTTTCACATTTCCAAATGTGGGTTTGGGGTTCTTTTTCTAATAGAAATGCTAGCATAAATTCACTATCATATTAAATGCAGTGAGAAATAATTACCTGGTACTGCTCAGTGGCATAACACAAAGTTAGAAGACCAGATATTACTTGGTTTTAAGCAAACCAGCTTTCAACAAACCCAAGCCTTAGATCAGCTTTATCTTCAATTAACAGAAAGAAATTAATCTTTCCTTTCAATTTTCTTTTATGGGCACTTAAGTGGATCTTGCACTTTAACTGTAAATCTGCAAATTGCAACCTACAAATTGGTTACTTACTTTCTATTTGTATTTCTGTATGTTCATGACAATGATCAAGATACTGTTGATCTTGTCTTTGTGGACTGGTAGCACTGCAGCATGTTTGTAAGGATGTTTTCTACTGCCTACAGATAAAAAGTTACAAAGACATTCAGCTTCATTGAGGACCACTTGTATCAATCTTTGAAAACATTACACCGAGTGTGTTTTGTACAGCTTGCCACTAAACTCACAAGAAAACTGTCTACAGAAGGTTAGGCTTCACGTAGATGTGATATTTGCTGTGGATTACTTAGTGGAAAAAACATGACAGCTAAGATAAAAGCTATAAAACCCCCATGTTTTATACTTTCTAAAACGCAAGTCTCAAGGTGAGCTGTGGAATATTTCAAGGACTGCAGAAATAGTCTGCTGAGAAGGTGCAGAATACTCATAGTCTCCGAGAGACCATCTCTCCCCAGAGGAACCTGTCCTAGGAGGAAACCATCAGATTATGAACCATACAAATGCTGCTACTAATATTGTGCGAGTCAACACAGATTTTTTTTTTAAGTCAAATTTTAGAGAGTTTTCATTTCTCCTACTGCTTGAACAAAGTAGTAATTAAAGCAACTGGAAGGTCAAATAATCCCGAAGGTCAAATAATCCCAAAGGTCAAATAATCCCAAAGGTCAGGAGGGCCTCCAGTGTGCAGAGTGGCGTTCACTCTGGTGGTGTTGCATACCAGCCTTAGAGACTAAGGAGAGACAGATGTGATGATACACAGCTATTTTGCTGTCTTCTCCTGGGGAGTGGATGTAGCTCAGGGTCAACAACTGGACAAAATTGTGAGTTTTGCTCACACTGAAGAAGTAACAGACAATTCAGTTTGTTGGTCTCTATACACGGACCAGATGAATACTCATGGTTTAGAAAATCTTCAAAATGCGGAAAAATTGAGAACTAATGTGTGCAAGAAAATGCTTTGATAAAACAAGGATTATCCCAATTTGGATATTTAGCATTTACATATGCAATACAGGACTGGAATAACCCACAGTGATAACTCCTTTGTCCCATGACACAGAGAACTTAGTATGTTGGGTGATTCTGATGGAATACTACAGCCTCTGTAGAGCCTATCAGAACCTATCTATATCTCTCAGTACATTACTTCTTGCTCAGCTGCTGTCTGATTTTTTTTTTTAATGTTTATGGAAATCTATTTTGAAAAACTTCCACTGATTTTTCACACAGTTATTGTGGTACTTGCCTCTCTGAAGTTGTACAGCACCACAATCTCAGTGCAACACACCATGCTTGTCGGTTTTCACTCTGTGCTCTGTATCAATATCTCCCATTTGTTTCTTTTGAGACTGAGCCACATTGCTACCACTTAATCTTTACATCTTGCCATCTTCTTCCATTGAGTTAAAAAAAGAGAGGGGTTCAGAGGGAAGAAGGGAGAATGCAAGGGAGGGGAATCTATTTCATTCTTAAGTGCAGCTTTGCAGCCTACAGTGCTGCAAAATAAACATTTTTAGGCCACCACCTGCAGCCCACAGCTGTATGGAACTGAATAGAACTGCTAAGGGTGTGATTTGTTCTGCCTTGTGTGAAACCCTGGGGACTGGGAAAACCTGTGGGAAAGGTATTTCTGTGGAACAGCTCCCTCCTTTCCTGCCCTCCCCAATTCTTGATGAATATCATAGCTGAATCTTAACTTCATTGTACTTTGACAGCAACAGTCATTTATTAAATTTATTTAATGCTGTGCTGATACATGGAGAAAAAAATGCATCATTTTGGCCATAGCTAATTAATTTGTTTTGTTGCACAAAGCTAACCCTCAATGTACACTGTGCTCACATACTGGGCAAAATTCTTCCCTCAACTCTTCTCTCCCAGGGGAGTCACATTGACGTAGGAGCTGTGACATCTTGAGCACCTGGACCATCCCATGTACTCTGCAAAGATCACAAGTCTGCCTGTCCTTGGTGTCTACAAATTGCCAAAATGAACTGGTCTGGTGATGGCATGACTTGGATACTCATATGCTTCATACATTAAAGTGTCCTTATGTGCTTAATGGTTATTGATTCTTGCTGCTTACATCAGAGAAGCTATTTCATTTTCAGGACTGGGTTATCAAAGACAGATATGCTTAAATTACTGACCTCTGGAGATAATTGTTCCAGGTAAAGAATGACATCAGTGGTACTAATGGAGGTCTGATTTGCTACTGGTTGTTAAATTTGAATTGCATTCTGTGTAATATTAACAGAATGGAGGCTGCGTGAAAGTTCCCACCTACCCCTAAATGATAGGAGGCAAAGCTGCCACTTCACTGTGCAGTGCCTGTGGGGGACACAGTGCAGGGTATGCAGCCTTGATAATGTTGGCGTGCAATGTCAGTGCTTAAGGTGGTTGTTGGCTCTGTATATAAATAGTATATGCTTCCCAGTTTTTTCATTACATGACTAAAAAAGTCACAAGCTCGCACTTTCACAGGTAACCACATCCATCAATGTCTAATTCTAGCTACAGATCCTACATACAATTGTCTTCATTTGCACTTTTCATTGAACTCTTGTCTTGGAAAGATGATCTCTTCGGTTCATGCCCTGAGTTGTGGTTCAGGTCAGTGGGTTCGACTTCTAGGTCTACTACAATGTCCTTGGGAAAGTAATTTCATCTCTCTGTGCCTCTTCCCAAGTGCTGCAGAGAGGAAAGCATGCCTAAATTTTTTATGTTCAGTTTATAAGACACTGTACCATTTGTATAAGTAGGAATCTCTTGGATCTCTCAAAAAGCCTCAAATGTGGATGGCACCAAGGACAATAAAGCCTTTGTGTGGTATAAGGAAATTATAATAATGGTAATTGCATTTCATACAGAAACGGAGTTCAGATTCTCTGTATCTTCCTTCTGCCTGTGTTTCACTCCTTGATTATGCATGACCTGCCCCCACTCCCACAAAGCTGTTCTTGCAAAAGTCGACAAATTAAAATCCATTTGTAGATCAAAACTCTGAAAATATGCAAATAAAATATCAGCCTTGGAGAGAAGTGTGACAGAATTACATATCTATTTGCCAACACAAGATTAAAAGTATTTATTATGCTTGTCTTTTACTCCTCAGTTACACACTCATAAGTCTATTGATTTCAGTGGAACTAAGTGCCCGAGTTATGGGAATAAGACTAATGTGAAGGCATCACCTTAGTCAATTTGGGTTTTAGTTATATAGCTCTCAAAAAGATGAACTGTGAAATATTATTCCAGTAAAATGAGTGGGGAAAAAGCATTTCTTAGGTACTGTATCTACATTATTGATGGTAATTTACATACCAAATAAATAAAACCATAAGTAAACTGTTACATAAAAGTATTGACCATTTTCATGGTGATCCTGTCCACTGATTTTTATGTGTTGTATATTAGTCTTAATTCCTTTTTATTCCTTCCTGTATTTATACTTGAGTATAAATTGACTTCATGCAATCTTTAAAATTATTAATTCATGCTGTAAAATTTGTAATATGTAATTATCCATCGGTACTAGTTACGGTAAATGTATACTGTTTGGGATTCTGCAAAGTCTGTGTCATGCATAATACGTTTCAAGCTCTGATGCTGTCAGATTGATTTAAAACATTATGAAGCATAACTGTGTTATTAAGATGCAGGTATGCAATTAGGATGCCAGCTTGAAAATCTCTGCTCTGTTGCAGACTTGCAGTATGACCTTTGGCAGGGTGCTTAATTCATGCCAATTATTGTCTCTGCTGCTCAAACAATGATTCTTCAATATTTCAGAAAGATGTTGCCAGAGTAATTCCATTAAACATTGCAAGGTAATCAAATATTACAGAAAGGTGGTCCATGTATATATTTAAGCACTTAGAACAGTAGAATGGCATTAATGTTCCCGGCTTCTCGCAAGGCTTAGCAATAATTAGAATAGGCTACTCTTAAAATCCTTAATGCTAGCATAGCACAGGTGACATTAAATAGTCTTGTGCCCTTGTGGAGACACGGGAGTAGGGAGTAATCATGTACTCACAGGAATTTCTGTACGAGACTATTTGTGCTTTAGACCCACATGTTCAAATAAGTTAGTAACAGTGTATTACTTAAAAGCCCCCAACACTACAGAAGACGGTATGATTGCAAACCAAAGCAGAAGCTCCTGTCCAAAAGAACTAATCTCCAAAGTACAAAACAAGCCAGCTAACCTATGCAGACAGAAAGAAAGGGGAGAGACAGGAAAACAGAGAAAGAATACTAGTTTGCAGTTTCAGTGCACCTCCTGTTTGACCGTTGTCAGCTTTTTTGCAGGCATGACAGAAAAGCCCTAAAGAGGGCTATGAATCAGAGTAATGAGTAAACTTTGCATTTTCTGGTGGAAAATTCTTCTAAAAGGTAGCAAAAGAGGAAAGTCTGTGAAAGTTTGAAATTTATTAAGTTGCTGACAACAAGCTTGTGCAGTCTCATTCTGACAGAAGGGGACAAACCAGGTGGGAGAAGCAATGGAGAGCCTTGCAGGTGAACGGAGTCACTGAATTTCACTGGAAAAAAACTAAAGAGAAGAAATGGAGGGATAAAATGGGCTGTGGAAGATCATCTCTGCAGTAGCCTTCCAGGTGGGCTCAATCTAGACTGAGGCATTGGTCAGGAGGAAAGAGAGGACGTGACATACGTGGAGGCAGGATGCCCCTCTGAAGCTGAGATTTACTGAGTGAGAGATCAGGAGGGCATCAGTGGGACAATAGATATAAAAGGAACAGAGAGCTTGTAAAACTCCTGTATTTGGAGTAGGAAAGGGAAACGAGCTTTCTGCAAGGGAAAAGTACATAATATATCTTTTTTTCTTTTTCCTTTTTTTTATTATTTCAGAAGACATCATTTATGAGACCTGACCAGATAAAAAGTTTAGCAGTTCCTCCAGAGACACCAGTAAATGACAGAGCAGGGCTGAAAAAAGTGGGTGTAAAGCAGTGGGTATAAAGTGTGTGGGTGTATTAGCAGGACAGACTGCATGATAGGAGGAGGGGCAAAAAGCAAAGGCAGGGGAAATGAGGGGGGGATGCATGAAAAAGAAAAGCTGCCTAACTAATGGTGTCATTAGGAGTGAGGCAAACAGCAAAAAGGTGTTTCTGTGGGTCCCAAAATAGGCATGGGGGGAATCAAACAGAAGTCAGCCTTGGCTTGTCCAGGTTGAAATGCTGAAAGTAAACAAGCGGGTCCTTTTGTCAGAGCTACAAAGACTCAGGGCAAGGAACAATCTAGGAACTTGTACAGTGTTAAAGGTCTTCACTGAGTTCAGATGGATAATACTCATGTTTTACGAAGTGTCAGTGGTTGATACAGGCTTTGGGTTCTGTTAATAAACCAGCATATCCCATTCCTGGTCTCAAAATACATACAATGTGATATGTTGGGGAAAAAAAAAAGAAAAAAAAAAAGAATATGCAGATGGGATCTACTTGCTGCTAATGCAAAAAGCCAAAGCTCTTTCAAAATATCTGACCTTCAAAGGTAGCATTAAACTAACACTGGATTGTTAATTTTCCAGTCCTCAATTCCTTTGTGCTGACCCAAAGTGACATATAGTACATCTATTCGCAGTAATAAGCCTCATGCCTTTTTCCTTTCTAGCCAACACAAAGGTCCTCAGTTTGCAGAGAGCACATCTTGCACATAAAAGCCCTCGCTCAGATTTACCCATGCTAATTTTGTTTTCCTACCTCCTTTTTGACAGCAGCCTCCACATCTTCCACACGCATACACTCATACACATAGCTTGCACATCAGCTGCTTCCTCCTGTGCTTGTTGAGTGGTGAGAATGTTTGTATGTGAGAAAAGAGACGAGCTCATGTAATCAAGTTTTGACTCTCTGAACCTAACGGGGAAAAATAACATTATTTAATTAAGGTGGAGTTCCTTTCTAGGGCAACACAATGATTGAAAGAAAATTGATTCTTAATGATATGGATTGGTATTTTAGAAAGACTTTTTTCACTGCAGGACTGGGCAAAATCATCACAATGGGAAGAGGGTATGAGTCATTGTAAAGTGCTAATTTAATACCACTGTCGTGCCATGTTAGCAGAGGAACTACATCACGTTCAGGCATCTTTGACATTGCCTCAGAGCACAGTATTTTGCTGTTTCTCTGTTTGACAATAATGTTAGAGCATCTGTCATTAGTGTTTTGAAGGATTACAGTACGAAGATGTTTCTTTATGCCTACATGTGTTATCTGTTTTTGATTCTATCAAATTTTACCTGCATTTCTTTACTACTCCTTGCAGAAAACTGAACTGTACACATCAAAGCATAAACCTTTTAATAAGCAGGAGCTTTGTCAGTAGAATAGTACTCATTCATTTTCCTAAAGGCTTCCCTTCTTAGTGAACTGGGCTCATATAAAGCTAAGTTATATGATAATTGTCTGAAAACAAGTTTGCTCTGACTCAGTGGAGAGAAGTCAGCTTTAAATAGTTACTTGACCAATGCACACAGGATTGTCTCCGAGAGGTTTATTTCCCTGATGGAATGACAGGCAACAAACCAGCATGAGCTGAGACTGGAAGAAGCAGTTCTGCTTCTCACAGATCCTTTCACACTGGCAAAAGCAAATAGTGAAAGGGATTTTGGGGGGTGATTGGAATTGTGATAACCAAGAGCTGAACTAGTTACTGTGAGGCCTGAGGAAAGTTTCCTGAGAATTTGTTTTGACCATCTCATATGTATTCCTTCACACAAGGGACTCTGATTCTGACTGACCCTGTAGGATAGATAGTCATATGGTATAGCAATGAGATTATGGTCCCCCAGGCTCAGTGCCTCATGGCTGTCCTGGGGTTGTGGGATGCTGGCGGTGCTGTACGAACTGGTGATGCTGGATTGCTGACTTGCTTTCTCCCACAGCTGGGATTTAAATTATTCCTCAGTTTGAGTATTAGCACAGTTCTCCTATTGTTTTTATGACACTGGCATAGCATAAGAGCTTCATGTGAACACTTTCCAGCTATACGCAGGTCAGAAGCCTTGGACTGGGCTCTTTTCGACTAGTTTTGGTGAGCCTTTATAGGTTTTTCATGTTTTGAAGAGAGTCTGGACAAAGACTCTAGGCCATTCAATTTTCTTTCTCTACAAGGGGATTTGCGTGGTAGAGAAACTAAATTACATGTGCATTAGATGTGAGAATAGTATTAAGAAGAATAACAGTAAATAGTACAAAATTCTGTAATCATAAGTATTCCATTACAACATATAACTAAACAAAAAGAAATCCCTCTTCATACTGAAAACTCATAGTCAAGTGCCAGGTTTGCCAACCTCATTCCTGAGCTGGTTCTGAAGGTACAATAAATATTTGAATGCTGCTTCTTAGAAATATAAAAAATCCATCCACAGTACAGGTATACCTCAGTATCACAGCTGTCACTGTTCCACATGTTGTTAGGGAATGGGTGAAGGGGTAGCACAAATCAGGGAGCATCTGATAGCCGGTTTGGATCTGCACATCTTGTTCTGGGGGATAAAAAGAGCTTATTTGTGTGAACACAAGCTGTGCCATACCATTTGGTCTCCAGGCCAGAAGACAGTTTGCAGGTTATTTCATTCACTACTATGTCTATATACACTTCTGTACATACACAATGCCGTGGCAATTACACACGTAAAGTCTATGTTCCCTGTAGTAATACCAGCACTAACTAGATCTCCAGCTAGTGTTTGAGTCATACTGTGGCCCCATAGCTTGGAGTCCAGGAAGGGAACATGAACTATAACCTAGTAATGTTGGAGGGAAATTCATTATTTGTAGGGGGGGAAAAATCCCAATTTTTTGCTGCTTGCATAGCATGAAAAACAATGTGTGCAATAGAGAAATATCCTCTGTAGATGTGTCCTAAGGATTCTTAGCTCT
Organism: Pterocles orientalis; assembly: GCA_011057875.1. Classification (NCBI taxonomy): domain Eukaryota; kingdom Metazoa; phylum Chordata; class Aves; order Pterocliformes; family Pteroclidae; genus Pterocles; species Pterocles orientalis. The sequence continues at coordinate 2,003,823 of WKFP01014843.1, read as the reverse complement.
CTGACTTCTGCAGTGCTGCAATTCTAAGGAGAGTGGAGTCTGAGATAAGTTTTTGTTGTAAATTTGCTGAAGCTTCCACCTGAAGCACAGATTTTAAATGACAGATAATAATCATTAGTGAAAAATGTCATTGTTCCACCCAACTGAAGAAAATTAGTCTCCCTTGAAATCAGAGGTAGTCTGTTCTTTGCACATATTCTCAGTAGCCATCAACCAGTTCTCACCACTTCTTTAATAGGTGTTACTTCAGCACTGGTTGGACAGGTAGAGAGCACATTCGTACACTGCTGGTGAGTTTGGGGGGCTTTCAAGATGTGCTCCTCAGCAGCAGCATTCAGCTAAACTATTCAGATATCAGGCTCAGATATTCAGCACGATAGGTGAGATACAGATATTTAGCACTATTCAGATATCAGGTTTTCAGTACCCGATTGCTAATGAAATGTTGGAACTTTTCCTCTGCTTTTTTTTTTTTTTTGATGTCTGTTTTTTTTGGAAACAGATCAGTCATGTGTACATAGTTACAACCTGAGGAAAAAAAAGTATCTGCAAAACCACAGGAGTGTTTGTCTGCTGGTAGTGATTGTTGCCATAGATGGGAATTCAACATTGACATGACAGAATTTAGTTTTCCTTATATGCAGACAATGATCAAGTAATGACATCTGGAATCTACTCCAGAGGTTCAAGTCAATAAAATATTAATAGCTGCCATTTCCAGTGAGGAGCGCATAGCAAGAGCACAGCAAAGGAATCTCTGACATTTTTACACCTTTTGTTCTTCGTAATTAGTTAACTATTTCCCCTTCCACATCCTTTTCTTCTAAGGATTAAGGAAAGTAAATCTGGGATTGAGACTCAATTCCTTGTCTCCGATTTAGGCACACTGCTGTTCAAATAGCCCTGTTTTCTGTGAGTACTCTGTTGGGAAGAGGCTGCTAACAAGAGGCTGGATCTTCTGAAGCCAGGAAGAGTGTGGGCTGACTGCACACAGCTCATTCGCAATGAAAACCGGGCACAGAAACGAAGGCAATGCCATGCAGTCTTGTCTGAAGCACTCACCATTTTACCAAGAGAGTACCAAGGCTTTCCTTAGTAATTGCTTTCAGTGTATTCAGTCACGACAAGCAGGGAGAGTAGGTGGAAGAGAACAACTGTCGAGCCTTGCTTCAGACAATTTCGTTCTTCCCATTACTCTAATTCAGTGAGTAAGTATTAATAGTCACTTATGCAAAAAAAAGAAATAATGAGGTTTAATGAATCTCCAAAGATCAGCTACTTCATAAAAGCAAATGCCACACTTTTATCACTTAAAGGCCTCCAAGTCCAACATCAGCAGCAGAGGGAATTTTTATTTTAAAGCAAATTGCACCCAGTTTCAGTAAATTATCATAGAATGATTACTTGACTTTTATCCAGTCAATGTTATGCCTCCCCAGTGAATTGGTTTATTGTCAGTACGTCTGCTTCGAAACATGTCTTCCCTAGAAAGCAGTCCTTCATTCAGCTTCTGCCACTGGAAGCAGGCAACAGCTTGAAGCTAGCAGCTGCTCTTGAACAAAGCAGGTAGACATTCAGAAAGGCTGCCAAATCCATAACAATAAGCACATCATGACATAATTACAGTAAATCTCCAGAGTGGTCTGTACACACAAAATGCCATATGTTTTGGGTAGAGGAAGTGTGCATTAGTAAAACTGTAGTATAACATAAGCATTTTCCATAGTAATCCTGCTAGCATGAAATTGATTTTTTATCCTGAAAATTAGCATTGACAAAACAGGATAGTATTTGAATGATCAGCTAGTTAGACAAGGGGGATATAATTGATATCTTGAAGGGCAAGAGCAGGTGACAGAAATGTTTGGGGTGATTTTCCAGTAGTAACTGTGCATAATCTAGTAGCTGGTGCATCCATTTGACCTTTCTTTGGTATGGTCTTCTTTCACCACTGCATTTAATAGCTGTTCTGTTTTATAAATGTCTTCATTTGACTTTGAACAGGTTAATAGGATTTACTGCTTCTGCAGCCTACCTATACAAAACAGATTGTGAATGTGGACGATACTTTGTGGTCTGTCAGGGAATAATAGACTGCTTTCTCCATCCCTGTTTTTAGGAAGCAATTTAGTTTCCTGAAGGTTTAGATAGAAATGGGAGAAGGAAGGGGAAGGTATTTTTCCTGTGTGAGTCTAGCTGGCACTGCTAAGTAGCCACTGGGCATTTGCTGTATCAGCTGGTGGCGCTTGCCTCATTTTCAGATGGCAGCCTCCTGATTCTCTGTTAGAGATGTCTGTAGAAATCTCACTGTGGCTAGATACCAACTGTACAAAATACATAACCCAGATTAATTTCAAAGATTGCAGTGGACTCTTGCAAACATTTTCTGTCACAAGCTGCATTAATTGATCTCATCTTCAAAAGCATTCATCTCCTGAATCATTGTTTTGTGCTCTGTCTGAACCTGCATTGTAGGTTTCAGTGGCTTTGTGTTTTGTAAAGATGTTTCTAAAATTACTCTGTGTCATAAGAAAAGGATTTTTCCCCCGGCTGTTAGCTGTTTCTTACCATTATTATTGCTTCCTGCTGCAATGATCAGAATATAACAATGCAACAAATTTTACAGGAGTGTAAACTGCATGAACTAAACAAATTGTCATTTTCTAAAGTATCAGGTCCTTTCCAAATGCCATCTGCATGTTTACACTTTTATGAGTTCTGAAGCTCCGACTGACTGAAAGAGGTTAGTGTCATTAATAATGATGATACTGGTTATATGTAAAATATAGGTAAACAATATGTGCTGCATTTTCAGTGTGTTTTTCGTCTTGAAAACAGTACTGCCAATGGGAGGTTCACTGTGATTAAAAGAGCCTAAAAATTACCAGAAGTAGTAGTCATTTAATCCTATGATTTTTAAATATCAGGATGAACAAAATCCCACCACAGCACATTATATTCTCTATTTTGAAATGCTCTTTCTGTGTAGCTCTTCAACTTCCTGAAACTTGATGATTAATTTTAATTAAAACAATCTAGAAGAACACGAGCAAGAAAAAGAAGTTTTTTGTTTCCTCATTGTGTAATTGTCCAAAAACTAAAAAAACACAACAGATTTGTTTGCAAGGTCACATGAAAGTGTCATTCTTTTGCACACTTACTGGGAATCCCCTTGGGTGATGGGAGATGTATAATCTCAATTTGGATACTAACAAGAGTTGATGTACTTCCAGAATAACAAAATTAATCCCATCTATTTCCAGACAAAGAACAGCGACAGATGATAGTTTCCATCAGCGGACAGAGCCAGTGCCCTGCACTTGTGCAAAATTTAATCTGGGGAGTTTAATCTCAGACCACCTGTGGACTTTGGGTTGAGCTTTGCAAAGGTGCCTTCTTCAGCACTAGCACTTTTAAGAGCAACAGACTGTTTGATCCAGAGCTCCTTAGAGAGCTCAACTCAGCACAGGAAGCTTTGAACAAGTCTCAGGGGGAATCTAAAAGGGGGTATGAAAAACGATTAGACAATTAAGTGCCTCATAGAGTGATTCAGTGGCATTTTTTAATTCACTTATGCAGCTGCATAGATCATTCAGGAGCTTTATAATTCTTCCTCTAACTTCAGGTGTTAAACAAAACTTTACTGAAATTAAAAGGTATCACTTTTCCAAAAGACTGTTAAAAGTTTTTTCTGTCCCAAACAGACTGCCAGCTGGAAAAGGACAAGCAAAGTTTGGAGCCTCTGAAAATATGGTAGGATCTAGAAGGATATAGTTGCCATATTGGAACCTTTAGCATCTAATAGACTCTAGCTTAATGTTTTGTGTCTTCTAAATAGCGGGTCAAAAGCTAAACTGCTCTAAGATTACATAGTCTTAACTCCTGGTTTGTGCACATGAACACAGAGGTTAATTTATCATCACATCTGAAAAGCTAATTCTTTTTAAAATTTTGTTTTGAATATCTTAGGGAGTTACACCAGGAGCTACCAATGTTTTCCACTATCTACAATCACCTTCAAAAATCCATTCTTCAGATAACTTTCAAAATGGGTTTTAAGAGTCTCTGTGATTACATATGAAGAATTTTTTTGTGTGCATCCTAGAATCTAGTATTTTTCTATACAATACAGTTAACAAGTGAAAGATTCAAATGGTGAAACTCGTATTCAAACTTTTTTTCAAAGGATATCCAAGAGACTTAAGTTTCACATGAAAGACCTATGAGCTGGAAATGGTAAATGTCTGAACTGTTAAACGATTCACCATTCCTCTCTGTGGCTTGCCTAAGAAATGTTTTCTTATTCCAAATTAAAAGTTACTACTGGTGTTGTTTGCTGCACTTTTTGTTGCTTGATTGTTGATGCTGTTGTTGTTGTAATTTGATTTCATCATATATAATTATTGTCTCTTGATTTGATCACTTAGAATATCAAATATCATTCAGGGGGAAATCACAAGCTAAATGTCATACTGTCAGATTGTCTTTGCAGAACTACCATTGTACACTATAAGTTTATGTTCATTTGCTGAAACTACCTTAGTGTTCCAGATACATGACATAGCATCTATTGAACATTACTGAGCTTTACATGAGTTACCATAATACAGTACATTTGTTTGAATTTTTTTACCCTCATTTAACATAAATGGCACTTGTCAAAATTTCAACCTGTTAATATAAACTGGGCATCATTCAGCCAGCATCCAAATGCAAAGGCACTTTGGCTATACTTAGTGCAATATGAGGCCTTTGTTTGTTCTCCTTCTTGACAAATGACCGCACTAAAGCTACAGAGACAGACAGACTGCTGTGGAAGAGCACACTGCAATTTGGAACATACCTGCGTCTGGATTGTTTTCAACACCGTTTCCATAATAATACACCTGTGACTAAAGCAGGTGATTGGAGGTGGAGTGGATGCATACAGACAGATGGATTAAGACAGTAGTAATAATGCTTTCCCTTGATTATAATATTAACAGGCTCCAGGTGATTTCTATTTTTTACAGCGTCACTCATCTCAACAAATCCCAGCAGGTTTGGAAGCAGGGTAGAGATGCATCCTGCTTTTCGCATGAACCTGTTTCCAGCGTAAGCACTTAAGAGAGTTCCTCTGTCGAAAAGCAATTAGCTTCTGCAGTCTAGGGTGCCATTTAGAATATCAAGGCTCATGTGTTTCATCATAAAATTGACCTTTTAAATTTTTTATGCTTGAGATTCCTCACTAAAAGAGTAAGCATTAAAAAAATACAACCCAAAAGAAAAAACCGAAGGCACATATAGAATTTATTAAAGGATGTCTGGCCTTGGAGTGCTGCAGATAGCAACTCCAACTGAATATAATAAATATGAAGTATGTAGTATTGTGTGCTTAATTTTTAAATAATTGGTGTCATTAGGTAGCATAATGATACCGATTACACAAAAAGCACATTTACAGACTCATGGTTTTCCTGTAGTAATTGCTTTTCCATACAAATGGTATCTGGTTGTTGATAGCTTTGAATGACATTATTCTAATGTTTCAGAGTTGCTTTATTTTTTAATAACATTGCCAATCTTGGGAGTACATATTTTTACAAAATTCTGCATCATTTTGATGTAACAGAGACTTTTAAAAGACATTCAGAATAGGGAAAGAAATACATCTTCTGCCCAGACAACTTGAGTAAAAATATTGCCAACAATGGTAACGTCTTCCCTCCATCTCTGGGAACTATCAAGTTTCCATGGAGACATTAGAGAGTTTTGATAGTGCAAGAGTACTCAAGATTTAAAGTACAAATAGATGTTAAGCATTAGGAATTTCTGACAGAAGCTGACATAGTTTTAGACCAGTCCTTCGGTACTTTTGCTCTAAAATTTAGTAACAAGTTTCACTTGCGTCTCTACTCCGTAGACAAAAAGAGGACATGACAGCACCTTTAGTTCTGTTTGGAAGTGGTTTAAGGTCAGCTAAGATTCTTGAAGCTGACATCTGTTCTTACTTATGATTCAATATCCCTACAAAATTATCCTCTGCTTTAGCAGGGTAGAGACACAGTGCAAAGAACAAATTTAGAAGGAAGCAAGAATATAGACATATACAACATACATACATACATATATATGTCTGTGTAAATGTATATAATGATTTCATAAAGCCTAACTTGGCTGACTGCCTCACAGTCACAGTATTTCTTAGAAATGTATGAAGCAGAACTCACTGCAGCCTATATAGAAGAGATCTTCAGCTGATGTGCTGTAGAATGTAAAAATGACATATAAAGAAATTATCAAGATTTATAGCTTCTGTCACTCCTTTGGCTGTCTTCAGCTTCAGACCTGGCCTATGCTGTCTGGATACCAAATTGTAGAAATTCAACAAAGACATGGTTATATAGATATCAGAATAACTCAGTGGTCCATCAACATCAAAACCCTATTTCTGACACTGCCAGTGAACAATGTTTCAGAAGAAGTCATAAGGTAATTCAGTTCCCATAATTAATCAACTGGGTAGTATTGGACTCTGGTCTAAATGATGACACACGAGAAATAGTTTTTGCTTGAGGGTGGAACGTCCTTTAAGAAAGTACCAAATTGTGTAATTTTCCAGGAGAAAAAACACAACAAAACAAAACAAAGCAAACCAACTTGAAACCCCAAGAAAACCAATCTATCCTGTGCCATTTAGTCTCTTGGAAACCCCCTCCTTCTCATCTCTGAAAGTTTTCCGTGCAGCACACTAGGACACTCTTCTGCTGCTCATTTTGGATGCCCTAGCTCACTAAATTGTACAGCCTCTCTCTCTTTTTGTCATTTCCCAAGAGCCCAGTTTTGCACTTCTAAAACTGGTTTATACTTACAATATATTTCTGTAGCCTTTCTCTTGTCTTCCTTGCTCTTCCTGCCAAATGGTGCTGGTTTTTTTGCACCCTCTTTTTTGATGTTTGCTGAATCATCCTGAAGCCTTCTGTTTTGCCTTAACGCTTTTCAAATATTTTGAATTTATGTAAAGGACTCTGACTGCAATCACCTTAACTTTTTTCCTAGTCATGGGACTTGTACTTTGTTTTCTAATGACTCCTCCCCAATTAGCAACTTTCTCTGTTCCAAAATCTTATTTGAAACTCTCTTGAGCCTTGTTCTTATGGCAAATAATTCTTCTCAGATTTTGTCCCATGCTGTCTTTACTGACATGTATTTTTGTCTTATGTTATTTAGACATTAAACCCTTTAGGGCACACGATGTCACTTTATCTATGTTTATAATACACAGTGTAAAATTATTGTCCTCTGTAAAGCAATAGTGAGAGCACAATTATTTGATAAATCAATTTCGGTGAATGCTTCCAATGATTAATGAATCTGTCATACCAACTAGGGCACCTGCAAATTGTTTTTGAGGTACCAACAAGTATAACAGCTGTTAATTATACCAGCTGTAGCTTGCTTAGTGTTGAGGCGAAGTATTATTATCATTGCAATGGCAAGAAGTCTCTGAAAGTTACTTTGCCATAGTTTCCTTCCCTTTGCAATACCTGCTGTGATAAGAAATTTTGTATTCTGGATTTTGCTTGCTAATGAGTTATTTAAGCTTATGCTCTTGCAAGATGCACTGTGAGGAGAAGAAGCACGAGCAAAGATGGAGGACTGAAGCAGCCAGAAGAAGAAAGCACTGTACTTAGAAAACTAATTTTCCTCTAAGTATGGTAGATTGCAGCTCCCTGAAGCAGAGTCCTTGCTTTCAGAAAACCAATTTCTGGCAGATTGCAGGGGTTATTCCCCTTTGGTTTTGCAGCGTCAGACAGGAGATGGGAACAGTGGACCCTCTCTCAGGGGCTTGGCAGCTTCACAAAAAAACAGATGGGACCTGACAGGCTATTTCCAGGAGATGGAGTCTCTGAAGCAGGAAGCAGAGATGCCTGAACAACTATGGGGAAAGCTTCTGCTTTTAAACTGAGTGAATCAAGGACTCTTTTGACACGAGACAGCATCTTTTCACTGGCTACCAACTGTCCTGTTTGCTCTATGACAGTCTTATCAGTCAAAGGTTGTACTGTGAATTGTGAAATATTTGGCTACAGTAATGTCTGACCTGTGCAACACAAGCTGTCTCTACTTGTTTTGGGCAAGAACTATTTTTTCTGCTTTATCAATTTGTGTCCCTCCCTTTATCTCCATCCTCCATAATGTAAAAACCCACCTCACAGATCACATCATATCTCCTTGCTCTGTGCCATCATTGAAGTTTCACCTGCAAAGGACTCAAAGCATTCCCCTTTTTCTTATTTCTCACAAATCCTCTAAAACTAAAAATAAATTATTTTCTGAAAATACTTCAAATTTAAACAGTTAGAGCTCTGCTCATGACAACCTTTGAAGTTCTAATCTCTTGTCTTGAAAATGTAATTGAGCATTTGCAGAAGCTGCACAATGCTGCTGTCGGAAAAGGGTTGTCCCCGAGGAGTTAGGTCTGTGCTCACAGGCGTGCAAGCAGGTATTTTTCACCTGTTGCAGAAAAGCATGTCAGCTTTTTAGCAATTAATAAGAATAAGTTTCTGCAGAAAAAAGGAAAGCTGGATGAAAAGGGCTGACATGGAGGTCCTGATCTAGTCTGCTGAACAAAGGTGTTAAGTTTGTAGTTACTGAGGAAAGGTGGATACCTGTATATATCCACAGGGCTGTTCAGCTCTTAGATGCTCATGCTACTTAAAACAGAGATGTACTGAAAATGCAGATATAAGCTTGGGACATGGTTTGTGTGCAAGACAACGTGTATGGGCTCTTTCTCAGTGCAGGAAAGGACCTGTGAACAGAGATTGAGGTCTTGGATACAAGGGGTGTATGAAAATCCCCATCAGAACCAGTGCTTTTTTGAAACAATTGTCTTGAAGCAGGTGCTTCCCATCCTTGGAAAACAGGGAGATGGCAATAAAACCTCACCAGCACAGGAGGCCAGAGTCTAAATATGTCCTGAACCCGAGTGGTGAAAACTATATCTGAAGATTAAGAGTCATGAAGTCTTGGTGTCCATGCAGCGACTGTGTGGCTTTAAGTCACCTCCTGTCTTCCCCTGCTCCTGGGCTGTGGCAGGGTCTTATGTGACCCCCATTGAATCACTGCTGAAGATGTGGGTGCCTCTGAGAACTGCACTATGGGTGCAGGACTTGCAATTCTGTGCCCCATGTGCTCATTTACAGGTAGGGGATTCTTAGAAAGCTAGTTTATCACTGCACCTTGCAGAGCTGTTCCTGGGGTTCCCTTCTTCACCTTGGTCTTTGACCCAAGCAAAAGTCATTATTATGGCCAAACATCATTACATCTTGCAGAGACATTCAACAAGTTTTCATGCAGCTTTCTGTCTTCCAGGAAAGGTGCTGTATCCTAACATGGTTAAAACAGATATTGCAATATTAGGAATAGGTTTCTAATATCTTTTGCCATCATAAACATGTATTTCAACAAATTTGAAATTAAATCTGATGTAATGTAAATATTTATGTAAAATTGTATTTTTGTTGCATACCAGTGTATTTGTAGCTGCACACTAATTCACATAACAAAAATATGCATGTGTTCATTGAGTTTTGAGTCCTTGCCAGTTCCTCTTTAGACCTTTATTATCCCTTTCTTTTAATGCACTTCATTCATCATTTTTAAAAATTAGACCAATTTAGTAACATAATTTGAATCCATAATTGAATTTACTAGCTACTCTCAGACTTTACAAGTTAATCAAATGGCATAGTTTTAAACAGATATTCAGTGCTTGGGAACAACTATGTGGGTGCCCAGTCAACCCATTTAAAATTAGCAACTCATATCTCATTCTCAGCCAGGTTCTGTACTGATTAAACTTTCTCTCCTCACAAATAATAGACTAGACTTTTTCCGTTCCTTAACAAAAATTAATAACATAAGGATATGTGGAAGGATGAATAAAGGATAGTTCTAGTTAAAAATGGGAAATGACAAATACATGAAAAATGCTTAGTGAAGTGGAAGAGAGAGATGGCTAATTGAGCAGCACTAGAACCATATGTCAAATGCCTTCACAGGAAGAGGCAGGAAAGGAAAATCCCAACAGTAGTTCTGTGAAAACACCAGAGAAACTGCTTCTCTTTCTTAGCAGTGTTCTGTGGACTCACCAGGGATGTCTTACCTGGTCTAACATTTGACAAGTTAGTGTCTCTGTTTATGTGTGCTGTCACTCAGACAATCTTTTTTTTTTTTCCCCATTCTTTCTCTCAGGCTGAAAAAAAAAAGCTATTCAAATTAAGCTACCAGAGAGTAACTCAAGTAAATTGGGCTGGATTTAATGCATCTTCTATCAGAATGAGTGACTGTATCAGAAAGCTGGCTTGTTTTAAGCCCTGATATGTTTAAATCGTTGTTTCTGTCAGATGGGCATGGATTTGTGTCAGACAGTATTTGAAATGTCTGGCAAACAAGTAATGTGTATATATATGTAACATATTTCTGAGTTTGTGTACATATCTGGAATAAGAGAAAAGAAAATGTTGGATCTTCATGGAAAAGAAGAATTTGAAAATTTGTGCAACGCAATTATGAATGTCTTTAGAATCAGTTTATTTTCCTGTCCCTAGCCATATAACTTTACCAGCAAAAGCAGAGATGTTCATGCTGTTATAATTAAAAAAAAAAAAAAAGAAATTTGAAATCTGCTCATGAAAACAGCTTAAGCTATAGCAACAGAAAACTGATTTTGTCAATATATTCTACATCTCTTTTAGAAACCTTTGCTTGTGGGACTGTATTGATTCTCAGTGAAGATGTATGCCTTAATTTTAATATTATTGCTTTGCTTTTTTCTTACTTTGTTGGCTTGTGGGCAAAAAATGTTAAGCAAATGATTCAGTGCAAACAACATAATCCTTTGCCCTTCCTCTCAACAAAAGAAACATTGTTTGTAGAGCATAAAATATATAACGTTAAGCAGCACCAGAAAGTCTTGCAAATGCCATGTTGTGGCTTCACAGCGTAATTGCTGTTAACTCTCTTGACTCCTTTCTTAACAGCTTCTCTGGGCAGCCAATAAAGGCATCCCAGGTAATGGCATGCAAGCAGCATGTGGGAGACAGTGAGACCTAGATGGCAGGAAAAAGAAACTGCAAAAGGAGAGGCCAGGTACTGGCAGTGAAATGAGTCGTGTTTATTTCCACTGCTCTTACTTTTCTTTCTTTCTTTTTTTCCTTTTTTGCAAGCATCACCCAAATCTTTTCATGCCACTCCCTGTTCCCTTTCCTCCTATTGCCAATTTAACAGAACAAAACTGTGACACAACAGCTTCCTAACACATGTGCAGCCAAATCTTCACCCAATTTATGTGAGAAGATGTGCAACCTTTCATCAGCTTCAGAGCTGTAAGCTACTTCTCAGAGCATGAATGTATTTCAGGTCTTTGGTCTACATTTGATACTGGGATGCAATTAAGTAATTGTGTTGTTAAAAAATAGCTGGTTGAGAGCATGCGGTTACATTCGTTAGCTACGTCACCTAGCTCAGCATTGTTGTGAGCTCAGGAATTGAGCTGCTGCTTCTTCAGCAGAAAAGGAAATTAGAATAGCATCATTGCACAGTGATATTTCACCACATTTTGACATGTCTTTTGATTGGTAAAAACCTAAAATAGTTCCAAATCACTGTGCTATTAATGTAAATGTTTCTGTATATTTTTATCCTAAATAGAATATACAATAAGTATATTAGATATAATGAAGAGTACTGCAATTCTTTATTGCCCTTGATGTCCATTAAGTAATTAAAATGGCAGGGAAGTTACATTTAAATCCGTTTTATTATTTAGTAGTTATTTTAAAGTCTTGCAGAAAAACTACTGTTCCTGGCACTATCGCTCCTGTGTAGCCCACAAAAGAGAAAGAGGCAAACCAATAAATTGAGTTAGTTAGATTTTCCTTGCTTACTTTCTGTCCTTATTTAGGATTTTCAATAAAGATTGCAAAAATATTGTACTAATTTTCTCTTTAAATAGCAAAAAGAAAAAAAGTCTTAGAGCATTGATTGTTATAAAAAAGACCATTTAATTCTCTGTGGGTATCAAAGTAAGTGAAATAGTACTTAGAGCTTCAATTAACATTTGGCTAAAGGCCAAATAAAAATTAACAAAGATCTAGAATATACTTCTCAGACTGATTTTTTTTCCTGATAGAATTATACTTTTAAAAGTAAGTCCTACCACACTCTAGCTCCCCAAAACCTGGGCTCATTTCCAAATTTAAACTTGAAGATTTATTGCATTTCCACCCTCTATTCTGCTTCACAGGCACTATCTGCTCTCAGCAATTAATACAAATGTTACGGGGTTTGATTTGCTTCACTGCAGCATGTGAACTCAATTTCTTTTCATTTGTAGCTTTAAAATAGCTTAAGCCTCTTTGTGACAGACTTTTACATTGTGCCGGTACTGCTTACTGAGCCATGGACTCACACCATCAGTTAGCTCTACAGACTGCATCCCTTTTGTTTTAGTCTAGATTCGCTCACTTTGTGCCATGTCAAGGCAGGAATTCAGACAGATAAGTATTATAACTGGGTTGGAAATGGGGTTTTCAGCCACCTGACTAACGACACACATAGCTTTACATGGGTTAGGATGGAAGTGGAGGTAGCCCCACAGCTAAGAAGATTACTGGACCACTCCAGGGATTAGAGCTTCATTTCTTTTTATTGTGCAGAATTTTGTTCTTGCAAGGACTCTGATACACTGACATGTCACAGAGCTCAGGATGTTCACACGTTCATTTGCTCACACCCTCACTTACAGACTAGCAAATGTGTCCAGTCAAACAAGACTTTATAATTATCAACTCCAACCAAACTTTGACTGGTGTCCACCACCAGCCGTTACTGCTGCAAATTCTCTTGGAAATAGCTGGTGTCTTTGACTGTGGCCGAAGCAGATATCAATATCAGTTGAGCTGGTATCAGTAAATCCTGTATAGGCACATTGAAACTTTTTCCCTTCTCAGAATTTCTGCTCAGGAAGAAAAGTGTTCATCAGTCACAGAAAGGAAAACTGACTGATCAAATGCAGTTGAGAGTACAGTCATCCTGTCTCGAGCCAGCCTGTTCGTAGCCACAACTGAGAACAGGCTGGAGAGCTAGGCCACCAATGTGGCTATGAACAGCTCTCAGGGCTGCAGGAGCAGCTGAGCACATGGACAGCTGACCATTTCACAAGCAGAGGAACCATGAGATGGGCCAGTGGGGTTTGACAGCCACACTGTTCTGGCCTACCAGTCCCAATACGTGCATCAAGTATGACAAAATGAAAATTACACCCATTGTCCTTAAAATTGGACTCTCGTTCCTCTCTGTTGCAATTTTGAATGGGTTGCAGGAGTTGACTCCTGTTGTGTTGCAGCATCCATTGAGAGTTCTGAAGATGATAAGCATTCCTCCTTCATCATCAGAGTGTTTCTTCTCTGTATTGATCCTCACAAGACTTCTCGACAGGGTTAAGAAAAAGCAACTAATGATGTTTAAATTAGATTAATGTAGCTGCATTCCTTTGTGCTCTCCTTTATAATAATAACGTGACCATCAGCCCAGTGTTAAGGGAGCTGTAAGAAGGAAATGCGGAACTTTAGAGAAAAAGTACATCTACCTCACACAACATAAACCATCCAGAAATAGCCAAGCTAGCCCTGAGCAGCCTAGTTCAGAGGCTAGAAACACTGTGCTCTGCCTGACATTATCTGCCTGTGAGACAGATAATGTCGTTCTTCAGCCCGGTTGCAGTATATTTTAAATTGCACAGTTATTACACTGAGTCTTACATGCTTGATATATGCAGCTAAGAATTTATTGAGATCAATTAAAGATTTATGAAAACACATAATTTATTGTTAGTTTGGCTACAATGACACTAATAGTCACAGTCTAGATTATCCAATTATTAGATGAAAATCTGATTAACAATGCAGTTTAAATTGTTAAGCTAAAACTTTCCAGTACCTTTCTCTTTCTCTGGTGTTATACTCATCCTTCCAGTGTACTTCTGGATCTTAAGGCCGTGATGTTAATTTTACTTGTACTGTACCAGAGTCTGAAAGAATGGTGGCTCGAACACAGCATTCTTTCTCCTAGACCATCCTACTGTTGAAAAGACAGGCTTTATAATTAAATATACTGGAAATATGGAAAGATGATAAGAGTTATATGCTTATTCCAGAGATACCTTTTTTTAATCACTTTTCACAGCCTGCTAGGGGAAAAAATCGCCTTTTGTCCTATTTTCCTCTGAAAAATGAAAATATAGAAAGGCAAGAATAAAGAAAGCTGAAGGAAAAAAACCCAAAGATTAAAATTTTGTATTTATGTGATAATACAGGTGAAGAAAATTAAACGTTCTTGAAAATTAAACAGAGATGTTTAATCTTCCATTCATCTCTACCATTAACAAATATAGATCTGGTGGTCCGAAAGGCATCTGAAAATGTACACTTTATCAAAACACAATAACCCAAATACCATGGAGAGTTATCAAAGATGTAGGTTATTCTTATATTCTCTTAGATTTGCTTGCACTAAATCTTCTGAGTTACAAGCTTCGTTTTAGTCCCATACTCTGGCTGTCCTTGCAGATACCACCTGAGACTTAATGGGTGCACGTTTACGGTAAATATTTTTGTGCTCACCTCAATGAGTGGTGTTGTTTACAAGATTTGCCTCCATACTGAGGGTCTGTGGAGATCTTTCAGCCGTATCGTTTGTGAGTCCTTCTAGTTAGAAAACATGCAACCTGGTTTGCTTTTTGAATAAGTAAATACCTGCATAGTCAAAAACTGCAAATATGGGTGTGAGGCAGAGAGCCAGAAAACTGGTCTTGTCCACTGAAGAGCCAAAACTGAAACTTGAGTTACAAGATACTTCCATAGTAGTCTCCAAAAAACCCAAGTATTTATGTTCACTGAGTTGTGCAGGGAACAGCTAAATGCAGTTTCTGTAGAAGCAATATAAATGTCTGCTTTTCAGGACTGCGAGAGACCTCAGATCCTGTCTAAATGGTCAGTGTAACAGGCACGTTAAGACCTACTGATAAGGAACTCGAACTCTCTCAGCTCTGTACATAATTCAGAATTTCCAGGCTGCTAGAAAAAATGAGTCTTAATGTCCAAAGAACTGTGAGTAGGAGCCTTGCTGTGAAATTTTTTTTGTCATAGGTTGGAGCTGACATTTATAACAGCAGTAAAGCAATTGTTGGGCCTTAATAGCACAATGCTTTCTCAGTTACTGCTACATACACGTATCAGCCAAGATAGCCTCTGCTATCAGCTGGTATCATCCAATTTAGGTTAGCAGTCAAGAGACAATGGTGTGTCATCTTGTCACAGTTAAATAATTCTGTGAAACTTAGAGTATCACACAGTTTGTCAAGTGTACTTAATTGAGTTAAAGCAGCTCAGCCACTGATCAAATCCCTGTGGCATCATAGTGACATAATGGGCAACAACACATGACAGTACGAATTATGGAGAGTCTTAAATGATAGGTAAATAATTTGAATTACAAGAATGGAAGAGCATCAGGGAATGCTGGGAGTGCTATAATAAACTCTAAAAGCAATGCTCCAATAGTATCACATCTGCTTGCATTCTTGATTTTGTTCACAGTTCCTTTTATGTGCTGATGAGATATACATGAAATTACGAGTTCCAAATGAGCCAATTTGTTCTGCTCTTTTAAAATCCGAATTTACACTGGTGTGATTTCTGTGTGATGCCCATTTTCAATTTACCACAGGTATTTTAATGAACCTCATTTCTGTGTTTCCTATTTAATAAGACATATAACACACAGTGGTAAGCCGTGAGCTGGCATTGTTTTTCAGGTTTTATTCAGCTTTTAAAAAATTCCTAGTCTGGTTCTCCTCACCTTCCTTTTGTATTGCCATTGTTGGCTAATTCTCCACGGGTCTGACTGGAATATTAAGACTTGTCACATTCAGCAGTACAGGGGGTTCTTCCTGGATTGCATTTACTCTGAAAGGCGCTTGCAAGACCAGAAAACAACCACCATCCTTGTGAGTTGTTGCTTTTCTGTAAGTCAGGAAGGAAAAGAAAGAGTCCGAAAAATTACAGTGAAGTCTGTATGAGTTCAAAGGGTGCCAGGCACACATCTGGTGGGAGAAAACAGTTCCTAAGCTAATTTCATTATCAGCTTATGCAATTTGTGGTAAGTTAATATTAATTTGTTTCAAGTCAAAGTCATTCATTCTTTGACAACTTAGTCCAGCCCATGCATGGAAATGTATTACCTGATGTCTGGTGCAGGTCATTGACATCTGCATATCCAGTCACATGACTTGGACACTTAAATCATCAAAGAAGCTACCAGAACTTTTCTTGATGTGCTGAAAAACCAGGGCCTTTGGCAGAGCAGGGTGAAGAAGCTGCCATTTGTTCTTTTTCCTCACTGGATTAGAAATGCTTTTCTAACCATGAGAAAATGAGTTTCTATTTTAGGAGGACTGTCTTTTGGAGTACAGATAAATAGTATGGGAAATTCCCCTGTTGCCAGTGCCTGCCCTCATTTCAGGAAAACAAATGGTGGCTAAAGAGCTCTCTAGACATGCCAGCTTTCAGTGATATTAAAGACAACTACAGTTATGTCTACTTTTCAATTGCTAGTAAAACATTGTTAGTTGCTCCCATTTCACCCACAATGTAAAAAAAAATAAAGAAAAATTTCTGTGTCACATCAGAGGCTTTTTCACATTCCAACTCAATGAGCTACTAAGTCATCCAGACATCATTAACAGCCTTCAGTTGGAGGTATTGTAATTCCTCCTCATCTTCAAAAAGAAATGTTTTTCTTTCAGTTACTTTTAGTTTACTAAGTACAAAACTGAAATCTTATTTTCTGGTCTAAGAAAAGATTTTTAGGACTACACACAACCCATAGGTTGTATTTCTCTCTAGTTCTTTACCTGGGCTCAGTTTGAAGACGTAGTTCTTTTGATCTCTGAACAAGCTATCCTCCTGGAACAGCTGTATTTTTTCTGTTTCTAGACTATCAAGTAGAATCAGGATGTACATCAATTGCACTTATTCCCAGGTTAGCTGTCCTCTAGCATAAGTAAAAGTAAAAAAAAAAAAAAAAAAAAAAAAAAAAAAAAAAAAGAGCAGAGTAAGTGGAGTAAAGGTATGAGGATTTTTCTACTCAAGGTTTATGTTGAATGTGCATATAGTCTCCTCTTGTGGTGACTTGAAAGCACAAGGAATATCTATCTGGTACCACATCTTGCCTCATGGCATAATATTAGATTTTGCATTTGTTTTTCTCTAAGAAAGTCTTTTCTGATATGAATAAATTCTTTAGCATAGAAGACCAGCAGCTTTGTGAGATATTCTTTATTGTTCCTTTATCATTTGGAATTTGCATTTGATTTTCATTAACTCGTAAGGAAAGTTACCTGCAAAGTGAAAAATAATTGCATGCAAGTTTGACTGGTATCACTCATTTTATCCTAGTTCTTGTGCTTTTAAATACAGTATGTTTATCACAGCTAAAAATATTATTTCTCTCACTTTTTCTAATAGGCTTTCAGTTGTAGTGTCTACCACAACTTTTCATTTACAGCTTGCTAATACAAGTCAGAAAAATGACTGTCAGATTTCACTCCTCTTTTTTCAATGTGTTAGAATTTCTGTTAGTCTCAGAGATAAACTACTATGAATCATGTTGATAAATTATTATTTTTATCATTCCAAGCACAAAAGTCTAAAGCACTCTAGACCCTCTCTCAATAGACGTTTAGAGAGGAAATAATCTGCAGTAACAGATTGTGAACAGCTGTTGAACAGGGAAGCAAATCATGTAATCATATCAGCACTTAAACCAGTGATAGCTGGTTTATAATGGAGGAAACAGAAGAAGAGATTCCAAATATCAGGGCCAGAAAGACATAGATTGCCTTCATAAAATCTTGACTTTACAAGGGTGCTTAAGTGTTCTTTAAATGTAATTCATCATCTTAGACAATACTGTAGGATGATAGCAATACCTGCTACTTTTTTTTTATACAGTTTCCATTTCTTCCTTCTGAAAACGTGTATCTTCCTCCTCAGTTGTTTAACATTTTCATTTTTATCTGTTTATCAGGTACAGCTGAAAACAATAAAAGGGCATAGCCACTGCGTAACTACTGTAATAAAAAAATAGCTTTGTTTATTTGCAAAAGGTTTATTTGCAAAAAAGTAAGAAAAAGATAAACAAGTGGAAATCAGAGGAAAACTTTTTTTTTTTCCAGAAGCAGTGGGATTTGAATTTCTCTCTCATATGAAAATAAATTAGGGAAGAACAATGTTGCTGTTTGCAGACAGATTATCTGTGCCAGAATAAGAAATATCAGATACAAATTCAGGCTACCATAGTGTTGAAAAACAACTTTGTATGAACTGTTTTGTCAGATCTTGGATAACAATTTTGCCAAATCCAGCATAAGTATACACATACTGCTTTATTTTCAAATACATTTGTAATCACTGATATTCTTTATCATGTTTGTTTTGGAAGTAAGTACAAGGAACTTCCAAAAAAAACAAAGATTTGCCCCAGGACACTCACAGTGCACAAAAAATGCAACTATCAGGGGACAGGTCAAGATTCTGTTTGCTGCTGTACATTCAGAATTGCATAGATGTTTGATTTTTAGGTTCATTTCAAAACAAGAGAAAGGCAAGGAAAATATTTGTTTCATTCTTAATTTTATTTCTTGCTAAAATCAAAATATTGTCTTCAGAAAGTAACATGAAACTTCTCTAGAAAATAATTAACTGAAACAAATTCACTGAGCTTCACACAAATTGGCCAATAGTTTCAATCAATTTGAATCTGTACTCTTCAGCAAATAAAACATGAGAATGAAAATGATACTGAGCTCTGTCACTCATCTCAACATAGCTAACAATTTTTACCAGTGCTACTGGAACTACACCATCTGTTGATGGAAGGTCACAAGATCACTTAGGCACTAAATTACCTGAAATAATTTCACAGAAGTAATAAACCTAGCTTAAAGTTGAACCATACTGATCTCTCCTAGGTTTGCAGAAGTGACACAGGAACACAGTCATGGGGATGGAAGAAAATTCAGAAGTCAGTCAGTCTCATGCTGTGCCTTTAATATTAGAACAGCTTCTGTTTAAATGTGATCCATTTAAAAGCATAAAGTTAAAGCATTTTCTGTTAAGCTTCCAAAAGATAATAAAATTCAGTGGGGTCCAATACCATTTAAGGTTAAAAGTAGCCTTTTACTTGAAGGACAACCATCTCTTACAATTAACCTAGATTTTCAGCACATTCAAGAAATGTTGAGGACCAGAACATTGATTTCAACCTTAAACAATTTACAACTGCTGAAGTGTATCAGCCTGAGTGCAAGCTCACTTGCCTAAAGTTTAATTGGTAGCAGTTCTCTGGCACTGGTGGCGAGCAAAAAAAGGAAGAATTACATGTTCTCAAGCCATATATTACAGAACATTGTTTATCAGTAAACAAATTCAAATACTGATATTCTATCTCTGCCAGGCTCAAATTCTGGATAATGCATTGCTGTAAAGGTAATGCTGTACATACTTTGCTGTGCTGGGGAACAGTGTACACTAGAGATGGAGCATTTCAAAAAGTCTATAAAAACCTCTGAAAAATATTGTTTTCTTTTTGCCTAATAGAGTAGATTTGTAATTGCCATCAGCAATAATCAGTGACTCAGTGAATTATTATGCAATTTATTCCATGGAAGCATTTTGAAGGACAAATATGATTTCTGCACTCAACAGCAAAAAAAAAAACAAAAAAAGAAACATTAATTTCTGTTATTGCTGCTTTCACTATTACTGTTATTTGCATAGGCCCAGCTCTGGCAGTTAGATCTACAAAGCGATTAATCATCTAAAGGGGGGCTTTGGCAGAGAAGGGCTATTCATGTTTGATCAGTGAGATTCAGACTCTGTCAAACAAAATGTAAAATCCCTTTACAGACAGTGCAGAGAAGGTGCAGAGGTGATTCAGGGCATCAGTCAGATGTCTGTTGTCAGACAGCATGATTACTATTTGCTGCCTTTGCTCTGCTGATGGCTCACCCCATGAGTGCCTGGAGCCTGCATTTGCCTGAGCCTTCACCAGTAGACTTCTCTTAACACCTAATATTTTGGTTTTGCTCAGAAGTATCAGTCTTGCTGCCATTGAGCAATTAGGTAACTGTTTTTAGTCTGTGCCTCCCTGGCCTCTGATTTTACAGTTGTTCAACTGCAGCTGATGTCTGGCTGTGACACGTGGTTCCTATCATCTGCTGACCCCCATTCCAGGCACTTAAGAGGAGGAACCTCTCAGCTTCCAGAGCTGAGGAAGAAGTATAAGGGCTGAAAACTAACCCTGCAAAGATAAAATGGTGGTGTGTTTGCTTGTAACCTCACAATTCCAGTGCTTACTAAAGGTGGAGGCAAGAAGGTTGCAATGAATCTGGTGGCAACCATGCTAGAATCACAAGGTGTGAGCCCCGACACGGGTGGAGTCCGGGACCAGACAATGCACTGGGCATAGCAGTGGCTTTCAGCTCAAGGAGCAGAACCCAGGACTCTTCCCTCTCCCACCTGCTTAGAAAATTCATGTTTCAGAAGTGAACACTAGAAAGGAAAATGTGAATAAATTTTTCAATGTCTAGTTTTTCCAGGGCAGCAGATCTTGGGTTTAAATTGCAGTGAGGAAGATACAGAAGCAGCATAGTACTTCTGTGCTGGACATAGAAGAAGGGAGTTACTGGCATTAATCAACCAGGCTAATCAAAGAATTGCTACCAGGGGAGGTTTCTAAGACACTTTTCACTCCTCCAGCAAAACGTCTGTCAGGAACAATACAGGGAGAACGGACACGGCTTTGAGTTTGGAGGAGGCAGCAGATATGCTTCCTGCCCTTTTTTCTTATGATCCCAAGTGTTCTTTAAAAATGGATTGTAAGCCTGAGAGGTGGGACCCAGGAAGCAATTCTGCACATATATGTCCACATGAAAGAGAAGAAGGAAATCTGTGATTACCAGAGAAAAAATTTTACATGACCCCATGAGAGGGGATAGAGCAGGGTTTAGTACAGTGGTTGCCAGCCTTTCGGTTAGAGTGGCCCCAAGTTCCTACTATTGCTTCACTAGGAGCTTTCTCCAGGCTCCTGCCATTGGCTTTCCCTTCCACACTGTATTTAGACACAGTGTGTTACCTTCAGGACAGTCAGCATTGGGACCTGGACAGTGGATAGGTGAAGGCACATGTAGCATAATCAGTCTGAGCCTTTCTCTGCCTGGCTTCTGCCTCTCTGAATAACTGACCATTAGTGGGGGGATGGGTTAGGGGGTTGCAGACCAGGGGGGACAAAGACAATTGAAGGGATCCATAGGCTGGATGTGGGGCTGCCTGCAAGACAGGTTGTACTCCATGGCTGTACTCATTCCTTGAACACAATCTTACTTAAGCTGAAGAGATAGAGGCAGCACTGAAGGGCTAGGGAAGGTCAGGGCAAGCAATGGAGATGAATGGAGTATAATCCAATTTGCAGCACTACCTCTTCCTTCCCATACTCCCCTCTGATCTGCAGTGCTGTCTTACATCGAAGAACACATAAAGAAAAGCGTTGCCAGTCACAAAAGGGACAGACCTGCTACTACCAGCTCTCCATATTTTCATGTTGTCAAAACTTACTCAGTGATACACCTGGTGTACCTGAAAATCTTGCCTTTCTACTGAAGATAATGTGCGGTAAGGAGCAGAAATGTTTAGAGCTGCTAAAGGAAAATGAGACAAGTATCTGGGCTCAAACTAAAGAAGGGAAGAGGAGTTCTCACCTGTCAAAGGAATATGTTGTCACTCACCAGGATCTACACAGAACAGCCTGCCCATCATCACAGCGAGGGGGTGGCCCTTAAGAGAGGGGCTGAAGCTCCCTACAATTGCAACAGTGCTGAATGAATCTAGAACAAATCTTACTTGAACTAGTGCCTGTGGTGCAAAGCCTAAGGTCCCAAGCTCTTGGTGCATGCCACAGCCACCAGCTCCAGCCCTGACAACCCCAAAGCACCGCCAGCTAACAAGAAGTGAGGCACCATGACAGTTTTCTGTCCTTTCCCTCCTCATGGCTAGAAAACTCCCACCTGAGCTAGAAGACACATGGAGAAAAACTGTAAGATTATATTCTGGCCTAAATCAGTCATTACTGATTATATTTGGGTTAATTTCTGAAGTTAATTTCTGGGGTTAATCTTCCTCAGTATCCAAAATGAGGGGCTTGAAAGGAAGGAAGTGCTTGCTGTGATACCTTTAAGAGAGGTTCTAGGAAAGAACTTTCAAGAGTACAGGTGTGAGACACGCATCCCATGCTAAAGAGAAGAGATGATGGTGCTGCAGTGTAGCTAGAAAAAGAAATGGCATTTTGGCAATTGGATTCAGTGTGTACCATATGCACTTAAAGATGTCACGGCCTTACTTCCCTGATATTCACACATACACAAAAACTGCAACATGGCCCATTTATTTTAAAGCACTGCTGCAGTTTAACACTGGTTCCAACTCCAGTGGACCAATGCTAAGTAGTAGAGTGTTGGTTTTAAATGTATTACATGGAAAATACATCCAAAGGACTTATGTGTATAACTCCTCTGTACTGCTTTAAACACTTCATCCCTAAGGGCTCTTATTCACTAAACTGTTTGCATTTTTTGTACAACACAGACATTCAAAAAAACCTCAGCACTGCTCAGATGTTTATCAAGTAGGGTGGCCAGATGCTCAGAAACACCAGCAAGGACTGAGGTTAAATATGTCCCTCAGGGATTCCTCTTCTGAAAATATTTTATGACTGCGGGTTATTCCACAGAATCACAGAATCACAGAATTATCAAGGTTGGAAAAGACCTAGAAGATCATCTAGTCCAACCATTACCAATACTTCCCAGCTAAATCATATTCCTCAACACAACGTCCAAACGTTTCTTGAACACTCCCATGGTCGGTGACTCCACCACCTCCCTGGGCATTCCAATGCCTGATTACCCTTTCCGAGAAGTAATACTTCCTAATGTTCAGCCTGAACCTCCCCTGTCTCAGCTTGAAACCATTCCCTCTAGTTCTATCACTGTCTACACGAGAGAAAAGGCCGACCCCCAGCTCACCACAACCTCCCTTCAGGAAGTTATAGAGAGCTATAAGGTCTCCCCTGAGCCTCCTCTTCTCCAGGCTGAACAATCCCAGCTCCTTCAGCCGCTCCTCATAAGGCCTGTGCTCCAGACCCCTCACCAGCTTCGTGTCCCTCCTCTGAACGTGTTCCAGTGCCTCAATGTCTTTCTTGCAGTGAGGGGCCCAAAAGTATTGAGCTGACTTTTTCTGTCGCCTTCCCGCAGCATGACACAGAGCACAGGTAAACAGAGGCAGAGTGACAAACAGGGAAAATGAAAGATCAGCGAAGGTCAGTTCTTTACATGTCAGAAGTAACCTATAATTTCTGTAAATATAAAAGACTAGAACCTGGAACAGAAGATAAAGAATTATAGTTTAGCATAAAATATTGTGTTATAATGTAAACTGTTTCTTAAGCTTGATGATTAACTGAATTATGAGGTGTAGCTTAATGAGGTTCAGCCTAAGTTAAGAAAAGATTAAGACAGCTAATATGAATAAACACAAATTATTTCAGATGTCCTGTTGCAAAATCAGAAAAAAATAAACAGTAGATCTTTCCAGAACTGGTAATTTTGGCTTGTTTTGGGGTTTTTTGGTAGTTTGGTGACTCGTTATGTATTTTCTGTCTTCACATATGTCCTTTATATATGTGTACACTCTCTGCTACTGTATGATTATTCACATTTTCATGATCAGGCATAGGGTGATCATTTTGACATGGTATAAGCTTCCCAGCTGAGAGCAGTTTCAGCCATCGTGAGACAGCCGTTCATTAGGAAACTTCCTTCCTGATGTTTTACCTTTAAAATATTTCCCAAATTATTTTACTAGAAAAGAGGTTTGTTTCTTTCTTCTTTTTTTATTTTTTTCTTTTTCACTCCTGTGCTTTGGGGTTTCTTCCAGGAACATATTTGCAGCCATAATTAAGAAATGTGTTAAACCTTCTGTCAATTAGCCTAATTAGTGTAAAAATCTGATTGGGTCCTGAGAGTAATGAATTTCCCCATCTGAACCTTGTCAAAGAACAGCTTAGCACAAAATAAGGAAGAAACCAAAACACGCAAGACTGCCAGAAAAAAAACTTGTGATGCTTTGAGATAAGGGGAAAGAAAAATTTCTGTGTGGGTGTTTTAAAAAGTCAAGTGTTTTTAAAATGCTTTCCTTTTAGTGTATAGACCTAATATAAGGCCTTTAAAAGTAAGAGTAGAAATGAGGAAGAGGCACCTGTGAGATAAAAGATTTATCAGGAAATAATATCAGAATGTGGAAAGAATGGGGACTGTAAAAAAGCAGTTATTAACAGGCCAGAAAAGCAACTTCCTCTTGTTTCTCTTTTCTTCTGGAAATGCCTATTACAGAATACAGAGGGTCCACAGTGTAGGTGGTGTGATGACAGTGACCTTAGCTGTATGATGCTATTGGCAGAACTGAGTGTAAACTGATAAAATCAGAGGTAATGGTGAGCACATGAAGCTCAAACCTGAATGAGAAAGAGCTGACGCGAACTCGGGTGTGCAGGTGTGTGGTAGAAGACTCTTAGCCAAATAATGGGTTCAACTGCCAAAGTATTTCTAAAATATCCCAAGTTTCCCCTAAGAAGACCTTTTTTTCCTTCACATCTGATGAAGTAAATATTGTCTGAGAGCTAGGTAGTAATGAGTTCCAATTTTGCTAACAGAGAAGTTTTATTTGTACCTGAAATTACACAAAAATTCAGTCTCTGAGTCAAAATTAGAGCCTATGTTCTTAAATTCTGCTCAGAGTATGAGGACACGGTGACCTTCTGGTAAACCACTTCATCTCACCATATTTCCTATTCCTCACTCAAAAAGGAAGGTAATAACCTGCTACTCTGTTACAACTTTGTTGTAAATTTCTTGGCCTATGTGGAGAGGAAAAAAAAAACCTCATTGGAATTACTTATTTTTGTTGGCTTGAAGGTATGTGTGGGAAAGACAGAGTCACCAATTCTGATGAAGAGATGGAAAAGTGGTGCTACATGCAGACCAGCTTCTACTACACAGGTTTTACTGTAGTTAATGTAGACCTCAAAAATAGTTTAAAAAGTTGCTGTATTATTTTGTGCATTCTGATTTCATAGAATCATAGAATCATAGAATGGTTTGGGTTGGAAAGGACCTTAAAGATCATCAAGCTCCAACCCCCCTGCCATGAGCAGGGACACCCTCCACTAGCCCAGGTTGCTCAAAGCCTCATCCAGCCTGGCCTTGAACACCTCCAGGGATGGGGCATCCACAACCTCCCTGGGCAACCTGTTCCAGTGTCTCACCACCCTCATAGTGAAAAATTTCCTCCTAATGTCTGGTCTAAATTTACCCTCTTTTAGCTTATACCCATTACCCCTTGTCCTGTCACTGCACTCCCTGATAAAGAGTGCCTCCCCATCTCTCCTGTAGGCCCCCTTCAGGTACTGGAAGGCTGCTATTAACTCTCCTCGGAGCCTTCTCTTCTCCAGGCTGAACAACCCCAACTCTTTCAGCCTGTCCTCACAGGGGAGGTGCTCTAGCCCTCTGATTAATTTTGTGGCTCTCCTCTGGACCCTCTCCAACAGGTCCATGTCTTTTTTATGTTGGGGGCCCCACATCTGAACACAGTACTCCAGGTGGGGTCTCACGAGAGCAGAGTAGAGGGGGAGAATCAACTCCCTCGACCTGCTGCTAATGCTTCTTTTGATGCAGCACAGGGCATGGTTGGCTTTCTGGGCTGCAAGCGCACACTGCCGGCTCATGTTGAGCTTCTCATCCACCAATACCCCCAAGTCCTTCTCCTCAGAGCTGCTCTCTATGCATTCTCTGCCCAGCCTGTATTTGTGCTTGGGATTGCCTCGACCCACAGGACCTTGCACTTGGCCTTGTTAAATTTCATGAGATTTGCATGGGCCCACCTCTCCAGCCTGTCAAGGTCCCTCTGGATGGCATCCCTTCCCTCCAGCGTGTCCACCACACCACACAGCTTGATGTCATCAGCAAATTTGCTGAGGGTGCACTCCATCCCACTGTCCATGTCTCCAACAAAGATCTTAAACAACACTGGTCCTAGTACCAACCCCTGTGGAACACCACTTGTCACTGGTCTCCACTTGGACATTGAGCCATTGACCACCACTCTTTGAGTGAGGCCATCTAGCCAGTTCCTTATCCAGCGAGTGGTCCTTCTGTCAAATCCATGTCCCTCCAACTTAGAGATAAGGATGTCATGTGGGACTGTGTCAAAAGCTTTGCACAAGTCCAGGTAGATGATGTCTGTTGCCCTTCCTCTATCCACCAGCGCCGTGGCTCTGTCATAGAAGGCCACCAAATTCGTCAGGCATGATTTTCCTTTGGTAAAGCCATGTTGGTTGTTGTCAATAACCTGCTTGTTTTCCATGTGCCTAAAAAAAAACGGGACGATGCGCGGAGTGGAGGGAGCAAGCTCCGGATCCAACTCCCGAGCCCCAAAATCCATTTAATATAAAGTCCTCTCATCGAGGT
>WKFP01014843.1:1897719-1975727 GCA_011057875.1 Pterocles orientalis | reverse complement strand
TAAGCACAGGGCTTGCCTTGGTATTACCTTTGTGTTTTTGGAAAGGTGTATAATTCACCACAAAAATGGTGTAAATGGAAAATATTTCAAAGTTAGTATGCATACCACAGTCATTACATTCAAACAACATGTTATATTAAGGTTAGCTGTAAATACTTCTGCTGATTCAACATGACAGTATACTTGTGCCTAGATTACATCTTTCCACGTGTGATATAGTGATTGACTGGGGGGGGGGAATGGAGTTGATGGAAGCAGCACAAGAATTAGCTAGACAGATGGTTAATAGAAACTATATGATCACAATTTTGGCTGCTTGATATCAGGAAACAGAGTAGTTGACCTACGGAAGATGAAAGATACTATATTAGAATATAGAACCTCCCCATGATAACTTTTGTCAAAAACAATGTCAGTGTGAAGACAATGAAAACATGCAAAAGGTGCATGTGAAAGATGCAAATGATGACCCTAAACTGGCTGAAAAAAGTATTGTTACCAGGGAAGAACCTCCCTGGTAGTGAAAAACTGTGCCTGACTGAGGACAATGAAGACAACTGCCCTACTTTGTGGGCTCAATAATACCTCAAGATCAAGAAAATCTATATAAGAATGAAAAAAAAAAAATGTCAACATCAGGACCTTCATATTTGGTGTAGAAATGCAATAACCTGAAAAGAAGTCTAAAAGGAATTTGGAAAGACGTCTCCAAAAGAACACAAAAGAGTGTTAGGATGACTCTGTCATGTTCAGATCAGATAGATGAGGACTCATTATCCAGATTCTGTGTTGAAGTTGCATGAGCTGGCTTGACTGAATGATCAGAATGAGGGAAAAAAAGGACTCCAAAGCAGGCTTTTGTGCTAGATGCCATCCTCCACATAAAACATAACGAATCGTGCAATTGACATATCTCTGAACATCAGTAGGGCTTCACATCTGTTTGCTGACCAGTTGTTTAAAGTCTTCCTTCATGGCTAGATGGCTGCATGCTGAACATCAGAGTGTAATTCAGAAGCAAGCACCTGCTAATCGGGCACACATCAAGCAGAAATTCTAACACCTTGTTGTTGAATTATGCTTTTGGTGGCAAAGGGACAACAAGCATCCGAAAATGTGAACAAAGAGCTGTGAAAGCTGTGAAAGAAAGATTTCCAGTCTCGTATGCCCAGAATGATCTCAGACTTAAGCACACACTTATCTCCTCCTTCCTGATGCCATAGTTTCCACAGAAAAAAAAATCCAGGTGCATGTGCTAAGCAGGAGCCATGCTTGTCCCAGACTGGTCCCCAGTCGTTCAAG
Source organism: Pterocles orientalis (assembly GCA_011057875.1). Taxonomy (NCBI): domain Eukaryota; kingdom Metazoa; phylum Chordata; class Aves; order Pterocliformes; family Pteroclidae; genus Pterocles; species Pterocles orientalis. The sequence goes on along the minus strand of WKFP01014843.1, from coordinate 1,974,425 downwards.
GGAAGGGACCAAGACCGCCAGATTACAGCAGTTTAGCCAAACTGGATATTTAGACACCACCTGTAGTACTTTTGAAAATGGGATGTTTCTGCTCTGATGGATTTGGGGTTCAAGTCTGTTTTTCAACTTTAATTTTAACCTATTTCTTCAGGATTATGAATGTGTCTGATCTGCTTCAGTTCTTTGGGAAACAGAGACCTACTTATTGGACCTGTGGCAGCTCTGGTTTGTAAACATCCAAGGAAAGGATCTATTTTGTTTGGATAGCACATTCATGTGTCAAATCTTGCAAATTGTACCTCTTATCTCTAATTAGGCTTGCTGCTACTCCAGTCCCTGTTCACAAAATATATTGGATGTTCTTTCGTTTGTCTTGGCATAAAAGGTTGGGGGGTTTTCAGTCTCTTTTTTTCCTCCATTTTCTATAACTCTAAATTTATCCTGCAATATCTCTGGACTTCCGCTGGACTTGCATACCTAGTGTTTTATACCTTGTACATTTCTATGCTCAAGCTGCAGACTTGTGTTACTGCAGATCGATATTTTATTTCTGCTAATACTGTGTTATACATTTTCCAAGAACCAGGTATCTTCTTGAGCATTCAAAAGATGTTAGTGTTTTACTGCACTAAGCATCAGTAAAAAAAACAAATAAATCTCAGTTCATGAAAGTGTAGCTCATCTGTAAAAAGAACCTTCACAACGATAAGGTGGTTTAATTTAAATCTTAGATCAAACAATATATTAATGCATATCTCCAGAATTACAATAACCTTCTCAGTGATGTATATGGCATTTAACAAAGTAATAAAGCATAATAGCAATGGAATTCACAGAATCACAGAATCACAGAATTATTAAAAGACAATTGTTTTCCTCCATAGTGAAGGGTTCTAGGATATAATCACCTGATTAGCTAGGATTATGAAGAAATGTCATGACTTAGATTGACATTTTCTTGAGTTTGTCTCTGTGGACAAAATCTATCACTTTGCATTCACTGCTATCAAATAGAATAAAATAGATGCCTAAACTGATATGATGTTTATGAACGAGAAAATTTTGTCAAAAGCTTTTAAATCCCACTATCAAAACTCATTCATACACTTCTCCACCAAAAGGTCATCAATGAGCTCATAAGTCCTTTGGTCAATTTAAAAATGAGGCTTCTGTGTCAGGTTTACTTTATATAAAATATTTGTCTACTCTGTGCAACTTTTTCATCTTATGTAGTTATAAGTCTGGAAGAACTTGCTAAACTTTCTGTCTAAATCTGTCCTGATTGTGGCTGAGAGAGAGTTAACTTTCTTTGTTGCAGCTAGGAAAGGGATAAGTTTTGGATTTGTGCTGAGAAGAATGCTGATAACATACTGACGTTTATAGTCACTGCCAGGACAGTCAAGGACATTTCAGCTTCTCTGCTGTGTCAGTATCTGCAAGTGGAGGAGAAGCTGGGAGGGAGCACAGCCCCAATTGATAGCCTAGGATTCGACCTTAGGTTTAAGATTGAGACCCAAATTGGACAATGGTATACTCCATATCATGCACGTCATGCCCAGTATATTATGAAGAGCTATCCAGAAGCACTCTCTCTTGGCCAGCTCTCACTCTCATTCTCTCTCTTTCCATCAGCCCTCAGTCTCTCAGGCTCTTTTCTCCATTCCAGGATTGTGTTTTCAGGACTCTCCCTGCTCTGGGATTGTTAGCTGGGAATGGGCTGAGCCTTGGTCATGAGGTCATGAGCAGTTTCACTGTTTATCAGTCATTTGTATATTTGTGTATATTACTATTATCTTTTTTATTATTATTCTCATTATTATTTTCAATTTTATAGTAGTTTAATTATTAAATTGTTCTTATCTCACCCCACAAGTCTCTTATCCCTTTACCCATTGAATTCTCTCCCCTATTCCCTGGGAGGGGTAGGTTGAACAAGCAGCTGCATGGTATTTGCTTTTAGCTGAATGGGTTGATCTCTGACAAAATCACAGAGCAGAGTTTGGTGAAATGGATTGCTAGTTTCCTGCAAATGCAAGACCTATAGGAGTAATCACTTTTCATGGTGATTCATAAGCAGGACATACATATTTTTGTTTCAATTATCATCTCTGGCACCTTGTCACTGTGGAAGGCAGAAGTCCAAAGTAGCTGGTACGGCCTGTTGACCATGTCAAAGTAAGATTTTTCCATGAAGCCTCATCAACTCTTTGTCAGATTCTGTCTTCACTCCTCCTAAAAGACAGCTGTTTCCATATTTACCTGTCAATGACAAGGTAATTAAGAATGATATTTGTTGAATATATTTCAGGTGATTAAGGTAAGGTTTGGGTTGGGTTATTTTTACTATTTCTTTGTTAATTTCACAAATTATGCAAAAAGGCACGATCCATGGTGCTCCAGGCATGCCATACACAATAGTAGAAGGAAAGATGAGGAGGCTGAGAGTAACTGGTTGCTGAAGGCACCTAGTTTTGTCTATTCTGCAAAGCAGTATGGTTTCAGAGATAAATATCCTAGCTCAACGATGCTGTAGTTCCCTAGCTATTGACCTGACAATTGCAGAATCATTCCAAATAACTAACTTAACCTCCTAACCCACGAGTTTTGATGAAGCAGAACATCTTCATGCTCTGACAAATTACATATCTAGAGATGAGGCCAAACTGTAGTGTCTCTTGTGTGTCAGCAGATGGTTTAAGGCGTTTGTGATTGAAGGGAATGTAACAGGCAGTATGGATATACCTCCTGATTCCCAGTATTCTCTTATTCACATTAGATTATATACTCTGCTATCAGGGCACCAGTGAAAACTGAAGGGCAGGTCAGAATGCCTGTGTGCACCCAAGCACCTGGTCCCTTTTTCCATCTTTGTTGGAAACTCTTCCTTACTCTCTGACAACACACTTCATGCCTTCAGGTACTGTTTCATTTTTCTCCAAGCAGTTCTCCAGTGCATTATACCGTAATGAATGATTCTGATCTTCTTTTGGAACATTCTCCTGATGCTTCCTAGTAGGTGTGACGTTGTTTGCTGCTGACTAGCATCATGTATCTGGATATTTGAAAACAGGCTAAATCACAGACAACATTCCAGATGAAAGCTCTTGAACTGGAAACATGATTAGACCTGACCTGCAACAACAATTTTTTGTTCCTTCTTCTGAGAGGTCTAACTCAATCACTATGCATATTTTCTCTAAAGCTCTTATACCTCTTCCATTAACTTTTAAAGATATCAATAGAACTTTGATCACTTACAGTGGATATATAAGAAACTAGGGAAAAAATATCTCATTAAATATGATGTGTTTTGACTTTGCACTATGTTTAGTGTTGTAATGCAGCTGCGTAGCTCAGCTGTCATCAAAGATTGCTGTGCAATTTGGACCTCATTGCACAGTGTCATATTGCGTTCTCTCAGGTCTCACCAATTAAGTTATCCTCACTTCCCTTTATTCTGCCAGGGCGATAGAACCAGATGAAATAAGGTCATACTTTTCAATTTTGGCACTGAGCTGGTGATGTGGGACAACCAAACATCCAAGAATCATTTCTTCTCTCACCCTCAGTAGGATATAACATTGTCTTTAATTTTTCAGACTTGGTGCATCTGTTCAAGTCAATAACATCAAATCTCTGTCTACCAAAGACTCTCTGTCAGAGCTGAGTCTGAGAATTACAAAAAATTGACACTGTAAACAGTTGGAATATAAAAATTAAACAGTGCTTAAAATAAAGCATTAATACATTTCTGTTATTCTTTACAGTGTAGTATAATGGATTAATAACAGTGTAGGATAGAATACATAGCTGTAGCACTTTCCATACTTTCCATCCAAAATCTCAAACCAAAACTCGTAATGATGACTGGAACCTTACAGTGCCCTAGTGAAACAGGCACTATTATCTCCGCTTTACAGATTTTATATTTAAAAAAAATTGATCACACTGTTTTGAAGCTCATGTTAGGGAGAATTGTGACTCTGCATCACAGAAGTGGGAGCTTTTGGAAGCAAGAAGAAAGGCAGAGAATTTTCAGGGACAGAGAAGGAACACAGTGGTTGTACCAGCGTAGTAGCTACTGTGTGTGCTGCTGCCAGAGTAAAAGGAAAACAGCTATGGCCTTTTATTTCACTTCATGAAGTCCACTGCCAGTGTGGAGGCTGGATGGAGACTGTCCTTCTCTGCTGGTGCAGAAGCTTCCCCTCACCTCTCTTGCAGGGCCCAAGGCATCCCAGTCTGCCACTGGATGGGTTGCCCTGAGGGACTTGTGAAGAAGTGACAGAGCTATAGCTATAGCCTTCACCACATGTGGGTTAAAAATCCCATAAACCTCACATTTTTCGTGAAGGCTAACATGTCAAAGTACTGCTGTCACTTGTGTTCTTCCTACCAGAGCAGCTTCTTCATCAACATGTTAAATAGCCTCTTACTGAGACCCAGGGAAGAGGTGTGTGCTGGCTACTGAGAGCCATGCAGAGCTTCAGAGTTTCAAGCTGACGATCACTGCTTTAGAGGATAATGAGACATGTGCCTGGTTCAGATGAAACATTTAGTTTTAAATGGGCATCTGATGTCTGTTGATGGCAGAGGTCTAATTTAGACTTCCTTGATCACCATGGCTGGCACACTCCCAGGTACTGCATTATATTAGCAAGGTTCATAAATTGTCAGATATAACTCATCCACTTAACTCTCTGCAATGAAGCACAGACTCTGAGGACACAGCCTTTCCGAGAATGTTCTCTCTTTGTAATTCATCATTCCCCCCAGATGCCTCATGTGATATGATGTTACTGGAATCTTCAGCTGAAAGGATCAAGTTTTTTTGGTCACACATAATGCAGACTTTATTCATATGTCTTCTGCCACCCCAGGCAGTGTCTGGGACCTTTGCCATCAAGCTATTTCCGTTTTGGCCAAGGAGATCACTATTTTTCATGCTGAATAGGCAAGGGAACGACCCCTGCCCTTCAGCAGAAGGGCTGTAGGAGGAAAGGTACCTTTCGCCATGGAATTCAATCTGTCTTTCCACTTGGAGGCTCAAGAGGGTAATCTCTCTTCATACCAGCCTAGGCTGCATGGTGTGATATTCCTTTAAACTCTCCAGTGGTTCTCCTTTTGCAGGAAAGGTTTCACAGAGCACTTTGGCATTTGCTTTTTGAAGCCTGCTTAGCTGATTTTGCTGAATGGAAAAGGTAGCGCTGAAACATATCTTTTATTACAGATTACAATGGTGCAAAAAGCCTGCAGTAGGCTAATGCTGAGAGGAAAAATAGCATTGAAACATGAGCTGAGTTCAGTTACTTTAAACACTAGATGCCACAGGAAGAGGTTTTATTGACCTCGAACCCCCCCTGACATTTGATGCTGTTATACTGTGCATCTAGAGCAAAATGTTTGTGCTAAGCCATGCATTTGCTAGAAGCTAAGGAGATGCAATGATGTGGAGCACCCCATGCAGACTGCTTTGTATTTTAACTGAGATAGCTTTCTTTCCTTACTACAGAGCATGAGGCTTGAGGGAGCTGTTTGGTTAAGATACGTTCATTCCTCCTCCTCTTCCTTACGCATTGCCAGAGAGAGAGGTTCCTGTCAGATATCCCACCTTCCTGTCTTGTGCATAGGCACAGACAGCCAGAGAGCACAGGCGAAGCCTCCTTATGCCTTACCTTCCTGGCAGCTTTGTTGCTGATGGCGCTGTCAGAAAGGTCTGTCTATTCCTCTGCTGTTAGTCCACAATTCCCACTAGGCTTGTGAATGACTATTACTGTATTTTAATAATCAATCAATCAATCAATGTTCAGGTTTTGTCACTTCAGGCCCTTTTCATTTAGATCACACCCACTAGAGCTTTTCGTAGGAATGCTTTATTCAGGTTTCTTCAGTTAAAGCAATGAACTTAACTGTTCCAGTTGCTGAAGAGTTGCTTCAGCTGAGCTGTGCACTTTGTATACCATACACCAATCTGTCTTGTCAACAGCCCCATCACGAGTCATCATAGGAGCACTTTGATCAGAGCATTATTAGGCTGTTACACCATAACCACCACCATGGAGCCAGTGTATTGCCAAAGCTGCCATGCACCGTGAAGCTTCCTGACCCTATGAGGGCCATCAGAGCCTTCAAATAAACAGCACTTCATCACAAGGAAAATAAATAGCATCACAGGGAAAGAGTCAGTTGTTACTGGAAAATCTCTCTCACATCTGATGAAATGTTTCAGCTCTTGCCATTTATGTAGCAGCACTGTTATAATTTAATCTAATGTTTAATGATGGAGAAGAACAAATTACCTGTGCTTCCTTTCTGAACTTTTACTCTACAAAGTGTTGATGGTTCACTACAATCCTGAGAAACTGGCAGACACAACAACATATTATTCCCTTTCTTATCCTCTACTCACTCTCCTCTGAAAGCTTCTCTTTCTCAGATCCAAGGGCCCAGTGTTCACACATCATCAAGGTTCACTTGCCATATGGGTGCCTCAAGATGGAGGGATGGGTTTTTCACTGAACAGAAGCACTCATATGTGTTTGTTTATCAGGAATTCAGAGTTCTCTTATACCATCAAAATATTTCCCCATATAAAATCTGCATAAATATGCATATTTTTTTTCCTACTGCCCCTCAAAAGAGTGAGTAGCATTTATAATCAACTGTTTCATCTAATGCAGTTCAATTTAAAATGCTAGGCATTAATCTGCTGGGCTGTGAATTGTCTGTGGCTTTGTTAGATCTGCAGCATAAAGAACCAATTTTTCTTATCCTAATCCTATAGCTGTCTGGAAAAGGTGACACACAGTTAGACACGATGATAAGAAAATCTACTGCTGCCAAAGGCAGTCAGATACCAAAGCCAGATGATTAAACTATTCCAAAGCATTCCCAGAAGGCAAGAGGGGAAAAGGGTCCAAAGTTTTTTTCTGTAAAAGTTTTCTTGCTGTAAAACCTTCAGAGTGAAGACCATATGTGTCGTGGGTTAAGCAGAGCGGAGTTAATTTTTTTTTCCTTTTCCCTTCTCTTCATAAACAGCTAGCAAGAAGCTATGTTTTGGGTTCCAACCCATCACAATATGCAAACACATGTACATTTTTGCTTTTATAGCCCATTCCTATTATTAACAGAATGACCAGGGTGATATGTGTTTTAAAGCCTTTTACTTTATTTGTTTTTGTTTCAACTTCATTCCTTGTTTTGCTGCTGCCAAGTGGATAGAGGCAGCTGGCCTTGCTTTAAAAATAAATGGGATGATTTTTCCCAGTCCACACAGCTTTAATGGCTAAATCCCTTTACTGTGAACACCAGTCACTGCACACTGTTGACCCCTGTAAAACCAGAGCTCTGTTCTAACAGTGGCATGTTGGGTTTCAGAGCTATGCCATCAGAGGAATCAGAGCAAGAGAGTTTTCCATTTTCAGGACTCCTCATAGCCGCGGTTTGCATGGGATTAACAAAAAGATGTAACCAAATACATCCTTTAACCCTAATCAAGGGAGAAAATGTAAAACAGAGGCAATTCTACAAAAGCAGAAGAGAGAAAATAAAAAGTTCTCTAGTTTTTTGCAGGTTTTTTTTTCAGCACTAGTGTCTTCAGACTGCACTGAGTAATGCGCACTTGAGCTGCACCCAGTACCTCCTGAATGCAGCTGGTGGAGAATTTCCCCTGGCTCCCCAGTCTATCATTGGTCTAAGCTGTGATCTGGGGATCAACACAAAATCGGCTGTGGCCTCCCCCTGCCCCTTGAGACATGCCTGCTGCAGCTTCCTGAGGAAATCCAGCTGAGTTCCAGCTGGGGCATTTCACCTGTGGGAGCAGGAACATAAAGTTCAGCACCGAGCCTGAATCTATAAGATGCTCCACAGTTCAGTTAACACAGAGGTCGGCATTAAGAGATCCCTAGTTCCATCTCATACCCTGTATTTTGTGTTGTCTTTGGTGTCTGAAGCAGGAAAAAGGACATCCTACTCTTTAGCTGTGAGATGAAATCATGGAAAAGTGCCACATATCATGTGGTTATCAAAAGCATAAATCACACTGAAATACCTAGGAAGAGGGAAGATTTGTAGAAAGTTTTAGGTCAGATTTGTAGAAAAGTCTTACTAAACTTTCAGGAAATTTGGGTCAAGCTGAGTTTCTGTAATACAGCTTCAAAACAGGTAAGTGTCTATTACTTTCTACCATTGTTAAAGGTTTGCACAGCTCTTATCTGACAAGCCACAGTGCTGTGATTTTCAGTGCCCCTGTGGTCTCTTCAATTCATCAGGTGTAAAAGCTTGCCAGGGATGATGCTAAGGGAACAGCTGCCCTGAACAAGACAGAACCACTCTCAAGCGCCCAGCAGCATTTCAAACAAAAGCGTTCTAGCAGGTCTTCATGGTGATCTTCAAATGCTTATACAAAGGGAAATCTCCAGAAAATTGAATAGTCCACTGAGAAATAAAGACTTCATGCTAAGCACATTCTAGACAGCCGAGATAAAAAAGATTATGATGCACTAGTTGAAATAAATGCAATTTTTATCACACTTCTATTTTCCAATGTGTTTAGATGTATCTGTATTTATGATTCATGTTTTTACTGTGTCTGCTGAAAGAAAAAAAATCAAAAACCTCTGGGGCAGTTCTCAGCTTAAGAAAAGAAAGAAAAAGAATTTGACAACTACATAGACTAAGAAATTATGCTTTTCTTTTGGTTTGATTTTAAATTCCATGATTGTCCACTAGATGTTATTGTGGATGTGGTAATTTAACACTGGCTTTTAAAAATAATTATTTTATTGCACAGGATATTTTATTTTTAAAAATTATTTTATTGCATAGAATAAAGTTACTTGGACACACTAATGAACTGTTCTCTCTAGACAGCACACAGATAGCTAATTCTGTAGAACAATGACCACAAGGCCATCCAGTCTGCATTCCCCATCAGGAATCTGGCTGTCCTGGTTTCAGCTGGGACAGAGTTAACGTTCTTCATAGTTGCTAGTGTGAGGCTATGTTTCTGATTTGTGCTGAGAAGGGAGCTGACAACATACTGGTGTTTGTGGCTGCTGCCAGGACAGTCAAGGACTTTTCAGCATCTCTGCTGTGCCGGGGTCTGCAGGTGCAGGAGAAGCTTGGATGGAGCACAACCCCAATTACTAGCCTATGATTCAACCTTAGGTTTAAGATTGAGACCCAAATTGGCCAATGGTATCTTCCATATCATGCACGTCATGCCTAGTATATAGATGACAGTCTAGAAGTTGTCTCTCTCTCTCTCTCGGGATCATGTCTCGCAGTCGGCTCTCGGTCTCTTGGACACTTGGGCTTTTATCTTTTCTGGGATTGTGTTTTCAGGACTCTCCCTGTTCTGGGATCGTCAGCCAGGAATGGGCTGAGCCTTGGTCATCAGGTGGTGAGCAGTTTCACTATCACTCATTTGTATATTTGTATATTTGTATATTTATTTGTATATTTGTATATTTGTATATTTATTTGTATATTTGTATATTTGTATATATTACTGGTTTTAGTGTCATTATTATTATCGTCATTATTATTTTCAATTTTATAGTAGTTTAGTTATTAAATTGTTCTTATCTCACCCCATGAGTCTTTTTTCCCTCTACCGCTCTAGTTCTCTCCCCCATCCCCTGGAGGGATAAGGGAAGACGGGGGAGGGGGAGCAAGTGGCTGCATGATGTTTGATGCTAGCTGGGTTTTAAACCACAACACTGGTCTGATATCAATAGTTTTCCAATGCTTCTTTTATGGTGAAAGGTAGTTAAACTTGGAGGAATTACAGAGTTCTCATAATGTTAAATGTAAGCACAAATAAAAGCGTACCTCAACAGAGTAATTTCCATGGAATAGAGCTTGAATTTTATATTAAACTCTAGCAATGATGTTCACTCACCAATGCAGCACTGCTGCAGGCAGTGAAGTCATGCTTGAAAGGTTTTTTGCAGGAGGCAGCTTTAGAACCCCCATGACACTGACTTAATTCTACAGATATTGAAAGAAAGGTCTCTGTCTCTCTTTTTCTACTAAACAATGAGCATGATTTTTCTGAGAATCAATACACTGGAAGCCTTCTAGGTAGCAATTCTCCAGTTCTTCAGTTGCTCATAATATAAATATATAATATATATCCAGCCTCCAAAAATCCATTTTAAAGAAACGCTGTTCCTTAAATGCATAGCATTACAAAGGCTTTATATATGCAGCCCCCTGTAAGCTTAAGAAATATGATTAAATTGCACATCAGTGGACATGTAACATCATAGCTTTGCAATATAAAGTTCCCAGCACCAAAATTAACCTCCATGTAATTCTGCACTATTATTGCTTGAACTAGCCCATTTTTTGCTGTCTTAAAACCACAGTGTTTGCCGAATCCTGCAAAAACTTAGTAATGAAAAGGAAATACACAAACTTCAGCTATTTCAGAAGATACTGTGACATCTTTCCATAAGAAAACACAATTATTTTTAAAGTCTAAAGTCCATTTCTCCTTACAAAGTCTAGTTATAGAATAAAACATGCTCCTTCAGTAAAGCCGAGACCATGTACAAATTCCATAACTTCGAACTCATCATCTTCATCTTGAGCCTTCTCCTCATCACCTTATCCCATTCAGATCTTACCACTTCTAGTTTTTGTTGCTTCCTTGCTGTCATTCTTTTGTTTCAAGTGTCTGGCTTAATAAAGAGAACTCCTAATAATTATCTACATAGATATTTGTCCTGGGTTCAGTTGAAACAGAGGTAACTTTCTTCGTAGTAGCTAGCAAGAGGCTGTGTTTTGGATTTGTTCTAAGAAGAAAGCTGATAACCACGATGTTTATCCACCCCTTGTTCCATACTCTTCTTGTTATGCTCAGATCCCACTATTTTCCCTTAATCTATAGACCACCCCTCCAAAAACGTTACTGAGTTCATTTAGGCAATGACTTTAGGCTCCATCTGTTATGGCAGTCTTTCAAGGCAGGAGAAAATGATGCAGAATTCATTCAGTTGGTAGAGTGTGTGATGTTGGATGCAGCACATGGTTGGCGTATAGTCTCTGTGTCATACTGCATCTGGAACTTACACATCTGGTGTACCTGGCACAGCCCATGTCAATGGTCTGCAGGTTGAGGATGTCAGTCTCAGGGAAGTTGCCAGACATCAGTTCTGCTTCCGTGGAACCTGGATGATTCTTAATAGAATAATTAGTATCATATATAACAGTCATAACAATGAACTCATTGTGTGACTAGTGCAATCCACTTACTCCATGTTGCATGATGAGGGAACATTCCCTTTGAACAACCAACCCAGCACAGGCAGACAGGGTGCCAGGAAGAGCTGTGATTCAGTACCAATCACTTCTGAAGCATCTCAAATGCCTTCATATGCTGCCAATATCTATTTTTCAGCTGGAGTGTAGTGAGCTTCAGATTCTCTGTATCCCCGACTCCAAAACCCTAGGGAATGCCCTCGAGTCTCCGCTGATGTCTCCTGACAGAGGCTCCAGGCAGGACCATTCTCCCTGGCTGCACTGTAAAGCACATCTTTAACATATGGTCCTCTATGGACGGGTCCCAGGGCTACTGCCTGGACTGTGTCCCATTCACTTTGTTCAAAAGCCTGTCGTTGGAAGGGAAGAAAGACTCACGGGTTGAGATAAGAACAATTTAATAACTAAACTACAATAATATTGAAAATAATAGTATGTACAAATATACAAATGAGTGATATACAGTGATACTGCTCACCACCCAATGATCAAGGCTCAGCCTGTTACCAGCTAGTGATCTTGGAGCAGGAAGAGTCCTGAAACTGCACTCCCAGAACAAAGATAAGAGCCCAAGTGTCCCAGATCAAGAGCTGACCGAGGGAAGGAGGCAACCCAGCAAGAGGGACCACCCTGAGGGAGCTGACCTGCAAAAAGAGAGCTGACCCAGAGCAAAAAGGATCCAGAACAAAAAGGGATGAGCTTCCGGGGGGTCCTCACCTATATACTGGGCATGACATGTACGTTATGGAATAAACTATTGGCCACTTTGGGTCTTAATTCTGAACCTATGATCCAATCCCAGTCTAGCAGTCGGACTGTGCTCCCCCACAGCTTCCCCTGCACCTGCAGGCACAGGCACAGCAGAGAAACTGAAGAGACCTTGGATGTCCTGGAAGCAACTATAAACATCACTGTTATCAGCTTTCTTCTTAGCACAAATCCAAAACTCAACCTGTTAGTAGCTACTATGAAGAAAGTTAACTCTGTCTCAGCTGAACCCAGGACAATATTGCTTTAAAAGAGGGAAAGGTGGAGGCCTTGACCAGGAATGATGGGTTTTCATATAATAGCCTTTTTCCCAAATCTGGTATTATTTGCTATTTGCAGTGTATTAAAACATTCATCTCCATAAAAGAAGGGAGGAAAAATTAGCAAGATAGGATTTTGATCAATACCAATTCCGATTAAGTTTGATCACAGCACTTGACACTTTGAGCAAGTCTGGAAGTACATTCACAGAAAACTCAGGATCTTCTAAGAGTCTCTAGCAGTGTAAAAAGACACTTCTGACTTGGGTAGAGAATATACTTTTTTGTTTGCCTTATAATAAGGCAATAAAATGCATTAACTTAAATCTGTAATTAATCTCATTGCCAAACCTTCAGTAGTGTTGTTATATTGCTGATTTATTTTAGGCTTTTTCTGGCCTTTGTTTTTACCTTGGCAGAAGGAATGGTGGTTTTATCAGGGTGTTTAGAGATGAAAAAAAAAAATTAAAAATTTAAAAGGTGTTTGAGATCATTCCATATAAAAATGGTCATCAGATGCCATCAAAGTAACACCCAGGGAGCTGGTGCTGGGATGGGCAATGTGTCACTTTTAGAAAGCTCAGTGTTCATTTATACTCTCATGTGGACATATCAGGGAAAGTTGTAAAGAGCAGATTTTTTCAAACTGCAGAAAATGAGGTTCATAAAAACATGCATGTAGTAATGACTATATGTAAAAATGAGCAGGAGTGTTGTTAATGGTTCCTTCTCCTCTGGAGGCCCATACTACAGCATTAAAATGTGAATGGGACAGATGTAGACACATAATCTGGATGGGTCTGGGATCCAGAATTGATCTTCTGTTCATTGCACCTATTTCTTTTTGTCACTATATGGTTTATAAAAGAATGTTTGGTTAATTTAAAAAAAAAAAGGGGGGGGGGTGCAAAACAACGAGTATTTTCAAGCTACCTTTCTTAGTTTTAAACTGATTTTCCGACACAATGAGGCTCCTTCTCTTCTTTATCTCTGAGGACTCATTCCCTTCCTTCTCACATAAGACAAAAATCTTTCTGAGATAATGAATCAGGAAGACTCTGTTCTGTGTAATTCTCATACTGAACTCAGCACTGCCGTGTTTGAGGGCTTCCCAGGAATATATTAAGTGATGTGACTAACCTCTGTTATTTTGGTTTGATTTTTTTTCTCTCATCTTCTTACCCAGGGGGAGGAGTGTGTTCAGTGAGGTTTTTTGTTTGAAATTTATTTTATTTATTTTGTGCTGTACACAGGTAAGTTGCAGTGTGTTTTTCTTAGAGAAACAAGGTCAAAGAAATGCACCTTGCACTATAACAAAGGTAGTACATTTTGTGAGAGCCCTTCATCCATGTGGGACTTAATTAACACTTTTAGCTCACTGGTCCTCAAGAAATCTCTGCCACATGTATAGACAACCTTTGCCCTTCCTACAAGAAGTCCTAGTCCACCAGGGAGGAAGCATGTTCCTAGTCTCCATCTCAGAAGTGTCTGTAGTCACCTTGGTCTCAGGACATTGAGCATCCTCAAATAAAAACTGCCACTTTTAGTTCTGAACTTCAGCTCTGAGTGTGTACCCTCTGCTAGTTATGCAATTAGAAGATAAATCTTGAATGGCTATCACTGGATAGAACTGATAAATTGCTTGGTTAAAAAAAAAAAATAAAAAAGAGAAAAAGAAAAAAAAACATAAAAAATGTGATGTTCAAATTAAAACAAAATTATTGTGTGTACCAAGCAAAGAGTTGGATAAAAGTGGGAGAAGGATAAGTTTATTTTATGAACTCTGATTATCTCATGGGAAACAAACTTCCATTTATATTTAGAACAGGACAATTTCTAACTTTAAGACAATCTTTTAATCAGCAAGCTCATCTGATGAAATGCTGTAGGATTTACTTATATATCAAAGGAGTTCCCTAGGCATTTAAGGGATGCAACTTTACAATTAAAAGATCAGTTGTAAGCACCATTTGTCATACAGTTTGTTTGCTGTGCTTTGGGGGAGAAGTTTAGTTAATAACATGTGAACTTGTGGTGTTTTAGCAGATAGTAAAGTATTGAACTGTGTTATAAGAAAAGCTTTACCATTGTAGCCTTCTAAAGATGCAACTATTCAGCTATCTTGGATCTGATGGTCTGTGAAAAGAGAACAGAGAAACTATTAAGCCAAGGTTCACATCCAAGAGTGGAATCATTTATGAACAACCTTTCAGGACCTAATTCGCTGCTGAATTAAACCTCATGTAATGTCATTGAAGTCAATGAGGTTATACAGGGCATAAGTCAGTGGAGCAAATTAGCCCTCTGTATTGAAGCCAAGAAACCAGAGGAAGGAGTGATCCAATAAAACAGAGATTAAATGCTGATATTAGCTGAATGCCACTTTTCTTGGTATGGTGCATTCTTTGTGTCCAGTGGTGAATATTTCATACTTCCCAGGTGTAAAATGTTACCAGCAGCACTATAAGGCAAATTTATAATAAATGACAAAATTAATGATTTAGTTCTGTTATAATGCAGCTTCTGGGCTTCTAACAGGAACTTAAGCAGTTAGCAGACAACATGGCTGGCTGTAGTGTGATCTCCCAATCAAGTCTTGATCTCTTCAGAAAAGTTTCAGTCTGGCCTTTTTTTTTCTTTTGCTTTAGCCATCTCTCACCCATATAGGTGTTATAAGCTAGCATTCATAAGTATGGAGAGCTTTCTACATAGACAACTGACAGAAATACCAGGAATATCTGTGTAAAGGCTTGAGTAAATTAGGCGTGGTCACTGCCTCAGGTATGAAGACACTAGGAAAGAGAATGGATTTGTTTGCATTTTGTGTATATGGGTAATATTAAGGGCTCTAAGAACTCACAATATTGCAGTGACTGTAGGTGTGCCTTGGATTGATGAAAAAAAATCCTTTTGCACTAATCAGCATTCATAACAACACATGGTCTTCTTTCTGATTTCACCCTTTTTACTGTCTTACCCACTGATTACCTTGTCTGAAATTAAGATCATCATCTTCCTCAGCCAGAGATTACAGGTTTTGCACCACACACACGGAGAGCTCAGTCCTGGCTGAAGCCTTTAGGCATTTTTGTTATCCCTATAAAGAAATAATTCTCACAGCCTACCATTGGGTTTGCAGTTCATAAAAAGATCTCTGTGAGGCGACCTGTACAGAATAACACATTTCGACAGAACACTTTTCACTACAAAGAGATCAAACTACCTAAATTATTTTGACGTCCTACCATGCGAATTTCAGTGATCAGCTAAAGGCTGAAAAACAGTGTGCTGGCAATCAGTAGAGAAAACTCTCCAGACCTACATGTAGGAGAAGCCGTGTAAAGAATGCAACACATGACACATGCTTCTCCTCCAGTTATTTTTCTTTTGCTTCTGATTTAACTTCTCAGCAATGACAGAACTTGGTGGGGGGACTAGTAGAGGACTTGTGTGATACTTGGCCTGAGGCCTGTGTGATATTGGCCATTTATTCCCTTTCTATTTTTTCAGGTGATAGTTAAGCAACCTGCCATGGTACTCAAGAACCACTCCAGATTTTTGTTTTCTTTTAATCCTGTTGCTTCTGTTTACAATTCACTTCTGGGCATCCTCTGAGGAGAGGAATTAAGGAAACAAGATAAGACTTTGCCAGCTGCAACATGAGATGCTGATGCAAACACATCCGGATCTGTCCAAAGGGCCGGATATGTCTTGAGGCTTGGGGACTATTGCAGATCTGGGAACAAGTCCCACTAATCCATAGCCCTAATTTTGAGTTACAAAATATGACTATAAAGCCAGTTTACAAGTGTACAGAATTTGTCCATGGTTTAGCTGGCAAGATTCCGCTAAAAAACAAAGTTCTGCTAGAGGGTCAGGTTTTGTTGCATAGCAAATCTGATTTTGACAGAAATAATTATATTTTCAGTGGCTAAAAGTCCATCCATCCAACCACACATTTAGTTTTCTGGTTTTCAATAACTAAAAAAAAAGCCAACTTGGTAATGGAAAATTTTTGATCAATTTTTGGAAGTTTTATTGAGGTGTGTGTTTTTCCCTGTTTCCAGTTAAAATTACCAAACTTGTGAAGAATTATCATTATCTCATCAGAGTGTGGTGAATTTTGTTATTTCTTTCTCTCCTGCTGCTTTTCTAAAACCAACTCTTTGTTTTTCTATTGTATTTGCTTTACATCTAACACTATTACATTTTGTTTCAGCTGGCGGGCTTCATCTATGCCTGTTATGTTGTGAAATGTATTACTGAAGAAGAGGACAGCTGTAAGTACTAAAGCTTTATTACATACAAAACACTCCACTATGCTGGCTCTTGCTGACTTCAACCTAAATGCCTTATTATAGTATAGCTAGAACATGCTTTCTGTCCATCCTTCTTGATCGAAAATTTGCAAAGGCCTGAAAGAGAAAGGCGTTGTGAAATACGTCTTAAAAAATATATGCTCCTTTCTTCTGAGAAGACCATTGCAATATTGTTTTCCTCAGCTTATCTTAAGACATAAAATAAAAAGAAACCAAAAATCCCAATTGGCTTTTTTATTTTTCCTTATTCCAAGTTGTTATTAACTATCTTCACAGTAATTGGTTACCACTGAGGGTATAGCTCTCCTGTGTTGACTTGTGTGTTGATTTGTAAAAGCACTTCTGGCAAAAAAATATCTTTAGATCATTGCAGGACCTTCATTTATGAGAGGTGAAACTGTGGAGCTTCTCTTTGTTCCTGCTGCTTCCAGGCTACAATTACAAGGAGCAAAATTATTTCATACAGATGTGTGTTTGTGTTTCCCCTGCTTATTTATATCAATAGAAGCCTGTCGAGCAGAATTTGCTCTTATTACATGCTATGGAGTCAAGCCATTTCATTTTTTCTCTACTCTAACCTTGATTTTTTGAAAGGGGCTACTGCAGCCTTTCAGTACATCTTGGGATTCATACGAAAGCACTTTCGAAACAAGTATCAGAACTGCATGTAACTTTGATAAAATATACATGAATCCTAGAGAGAGCTCTGCAACAGGAAGCTAAAGGGTTTTTATTTGATTGAGAGCACTGCTAGGGCTGGTGGGGGTTCCTTTGTGTGTTCCGCATAGAAAATAGCTGCAGCCCTATAATCTATTGGCAATACAGTGCCACTCTGAGCCATCAAGAAGAGATTTAGTGCTGAAACCAGACTTCAGAGGTCTTTCCGAAAACATTCGTTTCAGTTGTCTTTGTGTTTCTGTGGAGGCAAGGAAGGCATAAGAGTAGAAAGAGTTTGGGACAGGCATGTGGATCAGGGGTATGTCATATAGACCTTGTCTTTTTAAGGAAGGACCCAGTGATATGTGCTTTCTCCTGCTCTCCTGTTAAGTGCATTCACTATCTACAGAGCAGAAGGAGAGTGGTTGCTTGCCCCCCAAATGAAAGCCTGTTTAGTATCATTCTGCCCTCTCTTCTAAGGGCTTAACTCTTTTTTTCACTCTTCTGTACTGCTTTAGGGCATGATATAAGTAAGAAGTGAGGAAGGGACTTGTGACTTGGCTCACTAAACAAGCGCAGAAGTCAGAGCACATTTGAGAGATTTCTCCCGTGGCCTGTAAAGTGGCATTCCTGGCAGCAAAGCACCACAGCCAATATGGGATTGTTTTCTGCACACTGCGGTGGGAGCTCCCTGTTGTTCAGAAGCCATAGCTTGTCATGCTTCTTTGAACCTTTTCTTGCCATCATCTTGCCTATTTTGAGGCTTTTATTACTTTGTTAGTACACCTCAGCCAGGCCTCCTCTTTCAGCCAAAGGGCCATCTTACCCATCTGTGAGCGTCTCTCTGAGGCACTGGGACAAATCCCCACCCCGCACAATGAAGCCAGCACAAGCTCAGGCACCACAGCTTCACTCTCTGGTGAGATTTGGAAGCATGGCTGGAAAAAAAAAAAAAACGGTAAAGGGAACTTTTGTGATTGAGTCATCCCAACACTGTAATAATGCTCAGATAGAATTTGGCCCCTCAAGGTATTGTAAAAATAAGGCAGCTTTAATTTCTACTGAGAAGCTGCATTTAGCAGAAAGTAAGAACGATTCTAATTCTCAGTCTCCTCAGACATCCACCCTGATGTGTGCCAAGCACTCACTGTGACAGCCAGGGGCTGCTGTCCATACAGACATCCCTTGCTCAGCTTTGATTTTTGATACTTTTATTTCCATTTAGATACATTTTCTCACTTTTTCCCACCCTTTGGCAACACATCCATCTATTGTGCTCCTCTGAGAAGTCATGTATGGATACTCTAGGGGAAGATGCCTAAGTGTAACTTCCTCAGTACATTCACAGGTGGGGTCAACTCATGCAGACTGAGTGAGCATGAAGAAGAGCCTTCAGGAAAAGTAGATTATGTCCCAGAGCCATTGCTAAAGCCTCCTGCGTGTGCGAGTCTTTGGTCTGAAATAACTTCATATCCCCTAGCTGTTTCTCTTCTCATAGTCTCCTTTTCCACTTTTCCAATTCTTCACCCCTGCATGCTGCTGTGCAGCAAGCTCTGTGGCACAGAGGGATGAAGACACTCCTACCCACAGTGTACTCCCTCTCCCAGAGTCACTGGACATTGACTCACAGAATGGTTTGGTTGGAAGGGACCTTAAAGATCACCTAGTTCCAACCCCCCTGCCGTGGGCAGGGACACTTCCCACTAGATCAGGTTGCTCAAAGCTTCATCCAACCTGGCCTTGAACACCTCCAGCGACAGGGCATCCACAACTTCTTTGGGCATATATAGCATCTGGCATAGCAGAAAAAAAGCTTTGTTCTGTTATCCACCAACTGCTGCCTAACATCCATACCTGGTAACAGGTGAGTCTGGGCTCATGCTTGTACGCAGTATAGCAGCTGGTGTTCCCTCTGTGTGCTAAATAAGTGTCAGCAGTGAAAGATCCTCTGGTAAAACTGGTCACCACAAAGCAACATTCCCACACTGCTGCCGTGCTTTCCCAGCTTCTGAAGTGGTCTGTGAAGAGCAGAGGAACACTGCTGTCTTCTCATCTGCCTCCATATTCACAGATGTCACTGGAGAAACACCTGTATGAATGGGCCATAGGAGCAACCACAGTCCAGAAGAGGAGCAGAAGAGGCAGAAACACTAAGACTGGCAAGAGCAGGCAGCAAGACATGAGATTAGAGAATAAGTCGTGCCACATCCAAGAGCCAGGCAGGAGCATGCTCCAGACTTTAACCAGAGGAACATATCAACACAGGCCAGGAGCAAAGAAGGTGCCTCATCTTCTGTTGGCACAGAGCCTCAACTGTAGAAACACAATCAAGCTGTTCTTGAGCTG
Source organism: Pterocles orientalis (assembly GCA_011057875.1). NCBI lineage: Eukaryota > Metazoa > Chordata > Aves > Pterocliformes > Pteroclidae > Pterocles > Pterocles orientalis. Next base: position 1,954,810 of record WKFP01014843.1, on the reverse strand, counting down.
CTTCAGCTGAATAAGCTTTGCTCTCAAAGTAATTGGAACAAGCTGAAAGAATTACTGTTTCTCCATTCTTTATGCAGATTTTATTAAGAGAACAAATGAGCGAGGGTAGAATTAAGCAAACATTTCACTAAGATTAACCTGCTCTAACCTCACTAACAGATTAGGAATGGAAAAATACAGTGATCAAATCAGGGCCATAACTAGGGCTGAATCAGCAAGTATAGACATTTTAATCACTCACACACCAAATAAATCCAGCAACAGGCCCCCTAAATCACAGCACAATTCTGCCCTACCTTTCATGAGAACAATCTTCTTCACATTAATTCTGCATCAAGTATTAAAAAGGAGGCTGCTTTCCCTCCTGGTACAGTCCCAAGCAGCTCTCTAATGCTGGGTGCCCCAGAGGCAAACTGCAGCACCCATCTCCAAGGGTCAGGCAAGTGTGGCTTCTCTGCTTGGTGGTTTGTCCCTCCCAAGGGTCCCTTCTGCATCCTGTTCCCTGTGGCTGCTTAGGGAGGAGGAACGCTGGGGCTTGGAGTGCCTTGGGTCTCCATCTGGGAAAGATGAGGCAGGATTGGTGCCCAGCAGGGCTGCTGCTGACTGAACACTCTCCTCTTTGCTATTGCCACGGGTATGCCTAAACCATTGTCATTCTTACCTCATTAGCATTATTAGCTGCAGCAATTAAAAATAAAGCGTGAAAATGTCAGCAGTGATCATTACTTGGAGGCATTCAACAGCTGCAAACTTATTGGAGCTCCTCATTTGCTTTCCAAAATCATATTAGGCCTTCATTTTTCAGAGGCTGAACATTATTTTTAATTACACCAAAATGTTTGTTTAATGTACATTTCCTCACTAGCAGTTTGGCTCCCTGATATAAGCTGCTAGTGCCTTAAAAGAAAATTCAATGTATTTTTGAAAATGTTATTAAATACACAGATATTTTGTGAAAAACCCTGGAATGTAAGCAACGAAGTGGCATCCTCCTGTGGCGTTTTGTCTGTAAGCAATTGAAAAAGAAACCTGGGTTACTGAAGTGGGAATTCTGCACTTGCCTTGCAGGCTCTGTTGAGGGGAAGGGGACGGCCTTGTTATTAGAGGGATAGCTTCAACTGGGAAGGAACTCCAGCCTAGAGAAAACCATCAATTCAATCTGTGTCCCATAGTGAAATCATAACCCAGAAGCCTCCTTTGCAGACCCAGACAGGGGGGAGAAACAGCATTTATGTACCATAACACAATGACAAGGCAATAAGAGAATAAACACACCCTGACTGACTGTTCCTGTAGTACCATGAGATACAACCTTTGCACTGTCTTACACTAGCAGGGATCCAACTTGCACATACGCGATCTTTGTTTCTCTTGGCATTGTTTCTAGGCAAAATGCAAAGCAAAAGAAATTGCAACTGGCTTAAACAGATTCTTGCAGCATACTCCTTTGAGCCCAGCTTTGGGGGATGTCTGGCACAGAAGTAAAGCTCTAAATAACCCTTTAAAATTATTTCACATCCCCCGTAAAATCATGAATTCAAGATTCTATTTGAATTACTGAAAATGTTCAGGAAGACAGATACCCCAGATAGGGGATGTCTACTGGTGAGCAATACAGCATAGCAATTATGTGCCAATAAACTCAGTGCCAGACAACAATCCACTCTAGGATCCCAGGCCTGACCTGGGACGTACGAAGGTGATGACAAAGTTTTTCTTTTAAAAGACGATATTAAATTCATTAGGTGTGAGAGATGTGAAATTTTGACAAATATATGGGATGGCTAGAAAAGCCTTTTATATTTAGCTCTGTTACACCTCTGGGCAGGTTATTTAACCTCTCCATACTTCTTGTTTCCCATATTTAAAATGGGAAATAATGCCAGGGACAAACTCACAGGCGTGTTGCTTCATAACTTTGAGCTTCTGGGATGAAAAGCACTACTGAAGTGCAGAATATGCTCAGGTATCACCTTATTTCTGTGCCAAATGCTTTTCACAATCTGCTTACTGAGACATTACAGAGGAATAACACCTTGGCTTCCATCCTTGCTTAAAATATCTAAAACAAAGACAAAGAGAAACCAGTAGCAAACATTTGGCTATTAATTCTGCTTCTTTATTTCCCTTCCCATTTTCTGGTGAGTATGGCTCTAAATCCTGGGACTACCAGGACAGGAGAAAGAGAGGAAGGAATCAGAAACTAAGGCTGAGGGAGATGGCTGAAGGTGACTGCAACCATCTTTCTGCATCAAGACTGGGCTTGAATGCGTTTCTGGAGGTTGTTGTCCTGGGCAGCCTGGCAGGTTTCTTCCTCCCCAGCTGAGGGGTGACACCGTAGCTGCAGAGTAAGCTGCAGCCCCAACAACACAGCATTATTGTTACACTTGTGTAACACAACCCAAGTACCAGGTCTATCCAGCCCCATATCTGATATCCAGCAATGAAGAACATCTGATGCTTATTTCCCTATCCATTTGCCATATAGGCATATAAGAACACAGCAAGTTTGTGGTTACCCAAAAATCCTGACAGTAACTTGCAGTTAAGGGACTTCCTTACTCAGAAGCAGTCTCGTCATATTTCATTGCCCACAATGATCTTTTCTTTGTGAAAGTGTACTCCTATGTTTGAACTAAGAACACTTTTCTCAGTTACAGCCTCCCAAGAGAAAGAGTTCCAGCACCTCAGCTATACACTTTGTTAGTTTTGCACCTACCATTTGTGTAATATGTCCTGTGTCTTTCTCTGGAAAACAGCCATCATTCTATCTTCACCTTTTCTGTGCTGCCACAGGTTTTATAAACCATCATCAGCTGTCTCCCTCAGCCTATGGGGGAGTATTACAGAACTTGTGATCGGTTTTTGGTAGGCGGGAGGGAGTTTCTGCATCTTCAAACCCTTTACATTGTTAAAATAATAGAAGCGGAATCTGTCCTAAAGGAATAGCTATATCATGAGAAGAAACACATTTGCATTTTTGGGCCCCTCACTGATACCACAGTCAAGGATGGTATTCATATCACATACCTACACCTGCATGTAATTAGCCCTGCAGTTTAAACTAACAATTAAGATTTCCACCACAGTGAATGGAGTCAGGGATGTAACTCCAAAGAGCAGTTTTCCCTATCTGTGGTAGACACCTCTCTCAACAGGGTGAATCACTGGTCTGATTTGTTTGGTTAATCTAACGACAGCCTAGGCAGTCTGCAGGGGGAACAGAGGAGCAAATAAGCATAGGAACAAATACAAGCCGTATTTAAAACACAGTTGTTCTCCAGCTGTTGAACAGGTCATTCATGAATGAGAATTCAATGAACAGGCTACAAAAGCTGAAGCTGCAGCTTGTTTTTGCTCAGCTGCACTCTCCAATTTACAGCCTGTGGCTAAATTTGAAGCTTTTTCTGTTTACTTGTTTCATTCAGTGTGGTGACTGCTATGTGAACTAGGTGAACCAAAGGGAGGGAGATGGGATGTCTTTGGCAGCCGGGATGCTGACAGAAGCATGGAGGAAGAGAAGCCTTTGAAACCCCATGATACTGCCTCATGCTTTTTGTCCTAAAGAGAGCCACGGGGCCACCAGAAACATTTACAAAATTCCCTGAGGTACCTGTATGATATCAACCTTTTCCACAGGTCAATAGCTGATTCCTGCATCATTATTTCCAGTCATGTCCTGTTTTGGAGGGGACCTTTCTCAGAGCAGAAGGCTGGTGTTGAGCATCTCATTCTCAACACGTAGAGCACAGGCACTCAGCATCTCACAAGGCATGCTCGCTGATTAGAAAGCACAGGCTGAAAATGTCTGAGCTGCAGAAAGCAAGGCTGAAGCACAGGAGGGAAAGCCTACTGCAGGAAGATATGGCAAGTGAAACCAGCTGCGTTTGAGATGCAGATGGACTTGAGTGCTCCAAGGTGTCACAGGGCTTGGCGGAGGTTACATGGCCTGATCTGTGATCATTCGGCATGGCACTGCGGAGAGAGAAACAAACTTAAAGCTCAGAGGAGGTGCAGTTTGTTTAAATAATAGCAAGTAATTAGTCTGAAGACACAAGCAGTGATGGCATTTTATAGTTACAATTAATTTAAAGGTTAATTTCCTTTGGTGCTAAAATCTTATTTAAAACATTTACCAGGAAAGAAAATTAGGATGTTACTATATAGATGCACAGAATGCTTCTGGGAATCTATGCCTATTATCACTAGAAAATTAGGTTAGACTCAAAGTGGGAATTTCAATTCATTTTAGTGTATAATAGATGGTGGTCAGGGCCTTGAGTCAGAAGGGTTGCTTTGGGTAGACTGTGCAATTTACATTTTCTTTGTTTGTGAGATTAATTGCAAATGTTGCCAACAAAAGGGCTGGGTTTATACATGAACAAGCTTGACATGAAAAGAAAATTGGTTATGGATTGCTGCCTTCGTAACTAATGAAGTTGATGTTCTAAGAATCCCTAGGAGACAGGGGTGTGGTATGAGGCAAATGTATAAATAAAATTACATGGGGGAAAATGATGGTGTTGCTAGCTCCATCTATGATAATTTCTCTTCTCCCTCACTGTCTTCCCTGACACTCCCCTTGCATCCATTACCACCTCTTGTGGGGCTTGTCACCCTCAAGTTTAAAAAATGTCTAAATAACATAATGTAGATCTTGAAGGAAGTAACACTTCTGTTCCAGCAGCTCGTCACAATGGGATACTGCTTAATAAAATCAATGCATTGTAACAGCCAGGGGGATATACTTACCTTGCATCATTTTTTTTAACTATTCGCCACTCACATTTTATCTTTTCAAAAAAGACATGTTGCAGAAGCATTGGAAAAGATCTATACACATGAAGAGAGAATGAAGAGTTAACATCTCTTTTACAGAAAAGGATATATTTCATACCAAAGCATTTTGAAAATATTACTTGTCATGAATTAATTGTTTCAGGAGAGGAACACAAAGAAGTCCAGATCATTAAACAATGTCCCACATGTTTATGTCTAACTGGTAGCAGAAAAGAGGTAGTAACTAGTGATGGTTCTGACAATAGAAGCCACAGATGATTTGAAGAGATGCTCAGGTTGGTGCTGCAGCTGAATAGGACTTGGTCTTCCTGGCCATGGAAATGTTTTGACATTTAAAAATAACCAAAACTCATATTCAAAACCGGGAAAAATTAGCAAAATCTGAGACTCTCCACAAGCTGAAAATTGCGTGGAAAGCAGTTTCAGGCAGGCCATGGTTTTTCGTTTGGATGCCAGTGAAAGACTTCATTTTGACATGAGTCATTTATTGCTACTTTACACTGAACATGGAGGACAGGCTTTGGAGGCAGACCCTCCTATGCTGTGCCTGGGGAAGCATCTCCTCCTTCGCCCTGTCAGAAGGAGGGCAGCTCAGAGGAGCAGCCATGTGGGGCTGCCGTACCCCTTTCCCCACTCTGGTTTCCTCTCCTCTGAGGGTGGCTGGCTGCCTCCTTGGGGATTCAGACAAAATGAGCAGGTGTAACAGAGCAGGTTCTGGCCAGCCAAGCTCTCTCTGGAGTGAAGGACTGCAACATCTCCGAGAGGAGCAGTGATGAGCTGCTGCGGGTAGACTAGAGACAATAATCATTTCCCGTGGCTCTGAAAAAGACACCTGCCCACAGCCCTAGTGTCTTCCCCACTGAGACAATCAATGTGAGCTCCTTGCAGTTTCCTACATGCCTGAGGCGTTGCTTTGTACTAAATTATTTTTATCAGCATGCCTTCTGTTAAAGTTTTCCTTATTACTTTTCTTTTCAAATATCTAGATAGGTCCTCATTAGCATTGGATTGTTAACTTTCATAGATTTGGGCCTTAATTCTCCACTTTGTTGTACCTACTAATGAGTTACTCTAATTTATTAGTGTGGTGGTCACACTTGGAGGCCACTGCCCCAGGCATTTTCTTTTCCCTCCTTTTTTCTTTTTTCCTCTCTTTATCACTTGCGCCTAGTAATGATCTGGCTAAGAACAATTGTTCCTAACGATTCATTTGATAACCTCTATGATAATTCAGTCTACCCTGCATTTTCTTTAATTGTTAGAATGATTTGTCAGTCAAAACTTATCTCAGGGCTAAATTTTTTTGCTCAGTACTCAGGCATGAAAAGTTGAAAGCAGTGTCCAGGTCTGTCCAATTTAGAAAAATAATATATTCTTCAGACTATTAATGTTCTCATAGCTGGGTGGAGGTCTTTTACAGACTCTCCACTGAGCATTGGACAAGCCCTACTGCAAGCTTGGACAAGCTTTGCCAAGCCTTGCAGGGGTCAAGTGGCAGCCTACCTGACTGCAACCCTGTTTCCAGGTCTGTAGGCTTGACAGATGGCTTCCTGTGTTTATCAGATAAAAAAGGCAGCACTGGCCATTTCAGGCCAGTATTTCTCATTGCTGCGGCTATGCTCCAGACATTTCCTCCTGGCCTCTGGCTCTTGTTCTTGCCTGTCCTATCCCTTGTCCCTCTTTCTGCCTTCAGCTGCCGAAGCCTCGCTCATGCATCCCAACCCTTGCTTAGTTACTCCTGGCTGCTTTCACCCTGGCTCCTTTCTGTTCATCCGTGACCCTGGTTCCCACTTCCCTGACACAATTCCTGCCCTGGCCAGCCCTGCCTTGCTGAGGCATTGCTCCAGAACACAGTATTCCTTGTCTTCTGCCCTGAGGCTCTGCCACTGACCAGACGCCTTCTCCACCTGGGAGTCTGAGATGCATTTTAGCTTCTCTAATTTATGGATCCTCAGCATTATTCATCCTGGTATTTTCTGCTGGGTACAACCATGAGCTGGGCTCACCTTGGATACAATATCTGCATCCCTGCTTGGTCCTCATTATAGGGAGTAACAGGCTATGATCCCTGCCACTACCTCTGTAAGGGTGGTGACACCAGGTGGTGTTTATCAGGTTTCACAAACATGCGTACCTTCTCAGTCCTACATCTTGTCTCAGAAGGGTTGATCAAAGAATTAGCCTGGGGATCAACAGCAACACAGACAGAAGCGGATGCTTCAAGCCCTTGTCCACAACAAATATGATAAGAGGAGAAGAATCTGGAAGAAAAGCCCTCATGAAGCAAAAAATTACAGAATAATTTTCACTATTATGAAAGTAAACAGGATGAAAATAGGGGTGGTGGGGCAGAATCTGAGTTGAGAAATTCCACCAAAATTTGTGTTGGGGTTTCCCTTTCCTGCTCCTGTGGGCATCGTAGGGCTCAGAAATGCCATGACATTATAGTTTAAAAACCTGAGGTTTTAGTTTCACCTTGCAAATGGGTGAACTAAGAGCACTCACAGGCAGTTACCGGCTGCTTGGCAGAAATGCAGTTCATTGCACTGCAAGAACCGGACCAAGTGTCCAAGTCCTTACGCCGTTTCTGTACCCTCTTGTGCCAGCAGGATGGGCACAGCCTCAGGTACTGGCAGATGCCCCCTTCCCCCTGCTCTGCCAGGGCTTGTCTCTATCCTGTTTTGTGAGCCTAAATTGCTGTGCACTCAGCACAAAGACCAATAACGTTTGATTGTCATCGTAAACAAACTTTATTGAGATTGCATTCAAGCAAACCTCCTCCTGTGTGCTATATTGTTGAGCAACCACCAGGCCATGCTCACAGCATAAAAAGGCAGCAGCACTAAAGTGCTTGGAAGTGTCTTCACCAAACAGCAAGACGGGTAGCAGGATACTGGCAAAGCTGCAGGAGCAAGGGTGTCCCCATATGTTCTTTTATATTTTTTCCCATATGTCATTTTCACAGTTATTAAAAACAAGCCTAATTTTGCTCCCCTCCGTTTTTTCTGAGTTTGACCAGTTTTTAGCTACTAGCATTTGTGCACAGCTCTCTCTTGCCTCACAAACTTATGTCTGTGCCGACGGTGCCTCCACAGATGTTATTAGCTGTAGTTTGTTTGCTGTCTCTCCTCTCTCCCAGCTACGCGTGCAGTGGAGCGCCTTGCTGTGGCAGTGAAGCGTAATCACTGCACCTCCAAGGCCAGACACCTCCAAGGGGACTAAGCCTTTGGACTCCAGAGCCAGCATAAATAAATTTAAGACCTCTCATGTCAGATGTAGCACAGGTACCACATGTTCTCTCTCTGCTATACCACGCGGGAAACATGTTCAGTCATGACATGCGTGTGCAAAAAGCATCCATGTGCACGTACACTTCCCTGGTCATTAGCGCTTTCTAAATGGTACCATTTTTATCATGGGTAACTGTAAATTTTTAATATTATTTTAGTGCTTTGGATTCATTAGTATATTTAAAGACCATCATGATGCCAAGCACTGAACAAGCATGAATGCCAGCTCTGTTTCTTGGAGCTTGCAATCTACGTGTTAGACAACAGACAACTGGTGGGTACAGGCAGAAAATGAGCCCAAAGAAATATAAGCAAATATTAATCCCCGTGATAGGAATATACAGGCATTGGCAACCTAATAACTGCCAACAGAGCAAAGAAGAATTTTAGGGAAAACAATGAAAGAACTGTTTGTGAAGACATTTTCACAAGGAGAGAAAGTGTTTGGAAATTTTACAAGTGTGCAGGTCAAGCTGGCAGCATGGGGGCAGAATTTAGCTTTTACGACTGGAAGGAGGAGAGACTGATTTGGACTCTGCAAAAGGCTTTAAATTTAAAAAGATTTAGCTCCTACTTGATGTAATACAGAAGATTAAATCAGTAGCAAGATGCAGAGAGGAATAACCTAGACCAAAAAAAGAGATGAGTCTTGCAGCTTTGGTCTCAGCTACCCATTCAGGGAATTCAGAAAAAAGGAGCACTTGTGGAGTTTGACACTGAGAGCCCTGGGTAAATGTTATAGCTGTATGAACAGACACAAAAGTCTTCCTCTTCAATATGCAAAATAATCTTTGGAAATTAAATCATGCACAGTCCAAACCAAAGTTGACATCTAACATATCCTCAAGTGACAGGCAGACTTGAGGATACGAGTACCGTTGTTCCCTATGAGAGGTAGCAGAGAAGGTTAGGGAGGAGCAGCTAAGAGTTCTGGTTTTAGGCATGCCAAACTGGAATTCATGTTTAATTATCCATGGGTAAATATCACAGAGAAAAGCTGAGATTTTAGTTTGTATAGAAGAAGCAGAGTGAACACAAGCCGGGTACCCTTTGACACCTCAGAGAACCAATGACAGCAGAATTTGCATTTGCAAGTGCGACTACCCAGTTTACAGCAGGTGGAGAAAAGTAAAAACTAGAAGTTACTGCTCATGGGACCCTGGCTGCATGCTGGAGGAAGAACCACCCAGAGAGGAAAAGAAGGATGAGAGGAAGAAGATGAACACCTGCAGAAGAAAGAGCTGAGGCCAGGAAGGCAAAGGTTTCAGGAAGAAGAGAGGAGCTGCTGTGCAAAAGGTGGATGACCACGGAGAGGACTGTGTTCACTGGGTTACCAGTACCCATATTTGGATAGGAAGAGGTGATCTGACTGTGGTTCTAGCTGCGTGCAAGGGACAGAATACAAGATGGGAGAAAATCTACAGAAAAGGAGGAAAGTGTTTGAAAGTGTTTGAAACCATCAGGAGAGAGAGAGAGAGAGAGAATGGGACAAGCAGGGATAAGGGTGGGTTGACTTTTTTATAAAAGGAATTGACATGTATTTGTATTGGGAGGGAAAAAAAAAAAAGAGATCAAGAGAAAGACTCTGTCATTGGGACTAGCAGAAGTTTTACACGAAGAAATTCCTGCGACTGTAGGAAGAGAGAAGGGGAAATGAGCTGTAAAAGGCTGGCAAACTGAAGAATGGAGGACTACATTATCAGTTTGCTATACAAGAAATGGGAGAGGTGGTGTGCAGAGAAACCAGTGGAAAATGGGAGGAGGGAAACAGATGGGGGTGTCTGGGATGGATCTAATAAAGCTGGGGGAGCCAAGCTGCTTCATCAGGGAGATGGACAAAGTGAAGGAGGAGAGGAGGAATCAGTGGCAGAAGTCATCCTCATTACAGAATTATTACCAAAGACATTTACACTTGTGAAGAAGAAGCCACAGGCAGGAAGCGGATGCTGTGGTGAACACAGGGTTGAGCGCTGGCAAAACATTCACTGCTGTGAGAGGCAGGGCCTCATGCATCAAAAGCAGGGATAATCAGCCAAATAAACAACAGTAGCAAAGGAACAAGGTAAGGAGAGGATTTGAAAGTAGTCAAGAAGTCGTCCATACTGCAGGTCATAGGTTGGCCAAGTACATGGCTGTTTTACAACCTTTCCCTTTCCTTTTCTTTGCAGATAAAGTCACTCATGTCTTTCCCCATTCTTAAGCTCTATATACTTTCATATCTAGTCTGCATTTACTTTTGCATGCCTACTAAAATGCAAGGAAAGCCACAGCATCAGTCATGTTTCCATACACGTATACCCTAAATGACTCTTGGGGTCAGATCCTAAGATAGTGTAAATTATCATTGCTTCAGTGAAGTCACTAAAGCTAAATATATATATATATTAGCTGTGGACTTGAATATTTATGCTTCTGTATTTATATCTTACAGAGGAAAATTTCTATAAGGAGAACAGTGTCTAGTCTTCTGCTTTCTATTCAATATCTTTCCCTTTCCTTTCTACAGGAAGATTTTATTGCTTTTATTCCACACTGTTTCTCTTTGTCCATCTCTTGATTTCATCAGTTTGTTTCTTGCTGCCAGTTTTCTAGAGTCCTTTCTCCCATATGAATATCCATGTTAATGGGCTCTTTTTTGTACATCCCAGTTTAATGGTCTCTCTATACACCATAAACTTCCAGAAATGAAAAATGAGAATCCTATTTATGCTTCTCATCCTGTCCTTATATACAGTTGAGACAGTGGGGACTGTGACTGTGAGCAAAGGCTGGAACTTCACATCTCTGTGGGTACTTAGTAATAGAAAATATGTCCCTATTTTGAGCCATATGTCCTGTTTGTGTTACAATTGTAACCACAGTCATATGCCTGATGAGCCCCTTAACACCAGCAAAGGAAGAAAACAGTCTGGCTGAATTTCTTGTAACACATTTTACAAATAAATAGTTCTGTCACTATCCTATTCAAGTTCAGCCAGAAAAATAAGCATCTCAACATCCAATATTTCAAAGGAATGGGATTCTGTGTTTGTTTCTATATAGAAGTGTGCTTTTACTAAGGCAAAACAAAAACAAAAGAGCCTCTTCTAATAACAGTGGCATGTAAGATGAATGTAAAATAGACTGGTCAAAAATGTGTTTGATGGATGAGGTTAAGGATGGAAGCTTCTGTAGAAATTCAGCTAATGAGCATTGGTTTATTAATCTCCTGTCACTGCTGCCAGGAATATATCAATCATACAACACTTTTAGTGACCTTTCAGGCACAGCCAGGATAAAATGCCTGCAGAAAGGACAGCATTTTGTATGCTTTAAGAAACTAGCTCAGAGTCCACAGGGAGCTTTTAGCACAGTATGGACACCACAGGCTTTAGAGTAGTGAGAAACTGCCACCATCAAGAAACCTTGCTACAAAGAAATTACTGAAACCCTTTTGTATTGGAGTTCACTTTCTATTACCTACCTTTCCCTACCTTGCAAAGTTTGTTGTTGCATGTCAGAAGCCATTGCATGCCTACAACAGAGTCGCAGTAGTACTCTCTGCTCTACCATCATTTGGTTACACACGTGAGAACTTCCACTGTCAGTTAAGTGCAGAAATGTCTCTACAAGCTTGCCTTGTTTGTCGCTTGAAAATGTGGCTTGTTAACACTCTGTTTACTCTGTGCAACAGGGCAAAGACCCAATGCATGCAGAGATATTCATCATGCATCTTTATCTCATTCCCACAGAAAATAATTCTACTCAAAGAAATCTTTTTTTAACACATTGGTTTAGCTTTCTGAAAACAACCCTGAAATCGCCCTTAAGACCTTTTGCCCCATGACTGCAAATCAGACCATCTATGCCTTCAGCCATCTAATAATGGTTTACCAGTTACTTGAACGGTCTTGGGAAGCACACAAGAAATGTAAAGTCTGGCAAATGCATATAAGCAACATTTGTAAAGTGGCATGGATTGACACCAGTGAGACACTCAGTCCAACACAGATATTTTCTGGCTTGTGTTGTCAGAGGTTAAGAAAAAAAGGAAAAAAAGGAAAACTGGTCAAAAGAACAAAAAAAACATAGCTACGGCAAAGCAATCTTTGCATTTGAATAAGAAGATTTTTATTTCCTTCCAGCCTAGCACTTCACTCAACAGTATTCCTATAGTGAGTTCTTCATTCTGTGCCTATAAACTTAGTATGCTTTCAAAGACATGATCAAATTGTAATAAAGTTATTCTGATGGTTATATACAGTGAGTAAGTAAGAAGCAACAAATGACATTTATCTTGATTTTAGCAGGATTTTGACCCTATGAAGGGTTTGTAAGCAGGCCAGGGAAGCACTGTCCAGACACTGTCATCATAAATTGTTTTCAGAATTGTCTAAAACTCTGTTTGAAATTTAGTTATCAACCAGCTGAGATGACATTTCAGATGGGATCCCACTGGGACGTCTGCTAGGGAAATAATTGTCTTTGTTATTTTTGTTAACAGAAAGGATGATAGAAGAGAGAACATTTGTAAAAATTTCAGATTAAACCAGACTGGGAGGGGCATGAGCACGTGCAAAGATAGGTTTAGAAGTTAAAATGATCTTGGGAAGTGGCTTGAAATCAAGATGAAATTCAATGCAGACAAGTGCAAAATAATGCCTGTGGGGAAGTATCAATCAAATGTCTTCAGATAAAAGATGGGCTGCTTGGCTAGAATACAGTTAGTGTCCAAACATAAAAATAAAGATCTGGTTATTAAGTATTTCTATGATGCTATTGACAAAAGGAAGAAAAACCCAACAGAACAAAAAAACCACCATTTTATTCCAGGTAAGGTATAGAAGACCTACATGGCAGTTGTTCCAGTTAGTCCTGATTTGTGCACCAAATAGTAAGAAAAAGCATAATCAGACTGAAGAAGGATCTTCAAGCTTGGAAATTTTGAGGCTTGGAAAACCTGGGCTATGAGAAAAATTTGAAAGAACTAGGTCTGCTTAAATCTCGAAAAGAGGGATAGGATGAAAATACTTTTTGAAAATGCTTAAAAGTAGATATAAAAGAAAAAAATGGCTCATTTATCTTAATATCCATAGGGAGACAAGGCCAAAATGTAGAAAAGTAGTTAATTTGCAGGAAATTGCATTTAAATTAGACATTAGGAAGTTAGGTGCAGGGAAAGGCAACACAGAGAGACTATAGAACTTTCTTCATTAGAGATGTCAGCGATTAATTTAGTAAAACATCATTCTGGGATAGGAGTATATGTAATACTGCCACAGAGCACAGAATTGGCTAAATTATTTCTGCAGGGGCTATTCTTGCCAGGGAAAAAGGTAGATGACATGTTCAACATGTCTGTGGTTACAAGTAAATGGTGGACAGAGGGGTACAAGAGTTGGATTTTGTAACATAATTGGAATGTGTGTGACTGCATTGATAAGTGTGGCACACATTGAGGGGTACTTTAGTATAAAATAACCTCATAAATGCAAGTGAATGCCACTGTGAAAGTTCTCAAACCAAGGGTTACAGATTTACATTTTGTGATTTGGATATGGATATTACTGCATTTTAGATCCACAAGAAGCTATCCTTTGTCAATGAACCCTTTTTTTTTTTTTCTCTTAATATACACAGAGACAGTCTGTTAGCAGCAGTTCCCAGACCTGTGGAAAATGCACTTCCATACCTGAGCTCTTTGGCCCTTTTCTACCAAAGTCAAGTCAAATTCACATCTGCTATGTAAGAAGCAGTATTTCAGGGATGAGAGCTGCCCGCAAATAACCCACAAAAGCCAATAGTTGGCTCTCCTGGTGCAAAGGAAGCAAAGGGTGCACTTTTACCTGTGTGAGGGAAGTGTTACAGCAGAGAAACAGAGGTCTTGGGCTCAGATGAGATTGAATTGCCCTGGAAATTGTTTAAAATAAACATGAGAAGACCAACTGGAGCTGGTGGTGGTGTGAATTAATAAATAACTGCCACTTTCGCCTTGAGAGAAATGCTGGTTTCCTTAGATCTGCGAAGACTCATCTCTGAAGCTCAGATAAATTGTTCCAACCCTCTGTTCGTGCATTTCAACCCAAATGTCAAAGCAGGGAATCAGAGAAACTTCTGTCTCTCAGACAGAGTCAAATCAATGTGCTCTCTCCTCTACATCACTGAACCACAGTATGACAGCAAGCCAGACACAGTGATCACAGTCAGAAGCAACGCATTCATGCCAATAAATAAATGGTTTTCAGCATCTGTAATATCTGAATAGCATGTTGTTTTGTACTCCAGCGAGGTGGTCTGTTTGAAAAAGAGGTGTGTGTGGCTATTTCTGATAGACAGATGGCTGTTATAAATCCTACATTGTCTTCCTGTGATTTTAAAATTAATTTTATTTTAAAATTAAAAGACAGATTTTGCCTTTCTCTATTCTTTACCCTTTTTCTGCATCTCCACAATTAGATGGCCTAATTGAACACATTATTAGGGAGGCCCATCAAAAATAATCTGTGTGCTGGATGGTTCTTGAGTGATAGTGCCTATCACTTCTGAAAAGATGTTGCTAACGAAAGCTATTTCCCCCTTTCAGTTGATTTCATAGGTGGATTTGACTCTTACGGCTATCAAGGTCCTCAGAAGACGTCTCATTTACAGCTACAGCCCATGTATATGTAAGTACTTAACTTCTAAGATATTCTGCAGAGTGGCAGGCTGATTTTAAAGGATCATTAAGCTGAAAGATGACATGACTTAAAAATTCAGAATAGGCAGAAGCCTTTTTTGATAGAGTGAATTCAAGCTACACTTAAGTACCAACATTAGTCTCCTGTTGAATTATGATTTCTTAGGGCAGGATATAATGTGTCACAGTTGTTTAAATAACACCCAGCTCTCACCTGATTTTCCTTCATTTTCATTCAAGCAGGTTCCACTCAGAAGCAATGAGAATTTGGTGTAGTAGAAAAACTAGTCAGATCTGACAAAAATGGGTTGCAAAAAAGCAAGTTTTATTAAGATTTATCAAAAGTTCAGCAACTTGCTAATTTAGTGGATGCATTTAGCATTTGTCTTACCAGTGCACCTGTTCAGTGAGACACCTCTGTACCTAATTTCCAGTCTCCATGTTTAAAAAAACCAAAACAAATGTAACAACATACAGCTTTTACAACCTTTTCTTATAGAAGACACTATTTTACCTAACCAGTGAGTGACAACTCCATCCACTGCCTAGAAGTGCAGCCTGATATATTTGGGGATTAAACGGGTAATCAAATCTCAACACTTACACACAACTGGAATACATTCACACTAAAGCTAACACCCAACCATAGACCAGTCCAGGAATAATCATCTCCAAATATTTCTTGTACCGATGCAAACTGCAATTCAGAACAGTCCTGTCTTACCTCATTGCTGCAGCCTTTTGAAATGTTTTTTATTTACCATCACTGGCCTACACAGTAAAAGCATAGCCCAGAACAGCTCAAAGTGGGCAACATTTACTTTAGTTACTTTTTGTTTCTCTTCAGAACATATTTTTGAGGAAGAGAACTAAATACAAGCAAACAATATCCATCCCAACATACACTTCCATTCACCCCTGAATATAATTTAATTTCTTCTGATTAGCAGAAGCAAGTCTGCTAATGGATTAGTGGATTTTTGCATAGAACTTCCATTTACTCCTTTATCAGTGGTACAATCAGTTCTGTGGTAATGCTTAGGATCGGGCCCTTTGGGAGCTTTACTAGGAGCTTTTTAATAATCTCAAATTACAATAGTGCATATCTCCAATGCCATCTTAACTTCAGCTTCCCATCTGCCTGTGCTCAAGTAAAGATTTTTCACCTGCACTTTTGGCACAGTGCCGTGCATTTAGAAAGTGTTATTTCCTTCCTAGTATTATGTGTGGCTCATAGGTACTTAGAACAATTGTAATCCCTTTTATTTCTCAGTGTACCATACCTTGTCATTAACATATGGACCCCTCTAGCTGAGATATTATCCCGCTCTCTTTTTGCTCTCAGTGTTTCTTCCAGAACAGCAGATTGCATTTACTGAGTGTCTTCATACTGACTGGAAAGAAAGCTAGACATCTAGAAAAGAATAAGTCAATATTTTTAAGCTCGTAGCTGAGATGAAGAGATATATGACTAACCCATGTAAACTGTGTTCTACCTTATTTCAATGCTGCATTCTCACTGGAGTATAGGTGATTTTGCTGTCTTAACTGAGGGACAGTAGTCAGTATGTGAGCTGATGTTTTGTCCAATCAGCCCACAAGTATTGCCATGTCCCAGCCACAGTCAAAGAAAGACACTTCTTATTTCCCTCTGACTGCATGGTTTTTGACAAGGTTCTCTACAATTGTTACAGTCTCTCCTTAAGAGGTTTTTACAGAATTATTAATACCTTTCTGTTATTTACAGCTGAGGTGCACCAGGAGTACATGCGCAGTTGCAGAGCACACTGCAGTTGCTCTGTAGTAGAGTGACAAATTCAAATGTCAAATTAATCAAGCTGTAGTTTGATCTGCTTGTAGTAATATTTGCAGCAATATTACATACTGGAAATCAAAACACTGATATAACAGCAGGCCATACTTGATGTCTTAAAACTATATTTGTTGGGAGGAAGGGTTTGGTTCTCTTAGGGATCTTGTTCACCCAGGAATATCAGTGTTAATCTCCACTGTATTCAAGGAGAAAAAAAAAATACAGGACTTTACTCTTTGGCCAATGTCCCCTGCATGTTACAATGCTTAGAATCTCTAGGGGTGAGTAAAAGTTATTAGTCATTTAACATAGAAAGGAAGAAGAGAATGAATGGAATGGAATGGAATGGAATGGAATAGAAAGGAATGGAGTAGAATAGAGTAGAGTAGAGTAGAGTAGAGTAGAGTAGAGTAGAGTAGAGTAGAGTAGAGTAGAGTAGAGTAGAGTAGATACACCTTCTGCTTTATGGAGTCCATTGCCATACTCTCCCCACTGCCCAAGGTACAATCATATCCATCCAGCATACAACTATACCCATACATAGCCATGTAGCTGTATTCATGTAACTGTTTCCACAAACTTATCAATTGCTGCAAAATGTCTTTAAATCCATAGGCAGCGGAGGATATATTAAGCATCATCCTGTCTAATTCCTGCAAAAGATCAAGAAAACATAAAGATAGCTTGTTGACACTTCTGCATCTTCCACTATTCAGACTCACATTGGGTGCAACTCACGTGGAGCTCTGGGTTTGTAAAAGAAATAGGAGATATTTGCCTTTAAATCATCTGGTTGCTAACGATATCCAAAGGCACAGTAACACCTCTTTTTGTTGTCTGTGGTGTGGAAGTACCTATAGGTGTGCTAGGCATGCTGCAGAAGTGAAGGAGAACACATGGCCTCTGCTTTGAAGAGCTTATCAAAATAGCAGCAGCTTCTAATGGTTGTATAGGTTCTATCAAAACGCACATTTCAGTGTGTATTTCAGTAATAAGCACAGAGAACCCCCCATATATTTACCAGATGGATTCATGTACAGAAACAGTACAAATCTTGACATAGAGTTGTGTGTCATCACCTATGTACTGCTTGCTGACATGAATTGATTTCGTGGATTGCAGTGACAGAATTCCATCAACACTAATTTTTATTTCAATTCAAGCAAGACAGATTTACATCCAAGTGATTTAAATCAATTTTAACTGGTTTATACATGCACGGTTTAATTATTGCCCTGAAGGAATGCTGGGTTTAGTAATTGCTAACTGTTAAGACACACTGTTTTGTAATCAGTTTCCTCCTGTGTGATAAAGTTAGCACTTCATTTTGTTAATTTGGAGGTTGTACTGGACCTGCACAAACCTACATATGCAATTAAATAATTGTATTCATTTATTCAGGCTCCTCATGTTTACATTTCTATTGTGTCAGGACGTTTTTGTCTAAAGAATTATTACTTTTTGTGATATCAATCAAGCTCTACTTATAGGAACATTCCAATTCAGTTTAAACACACACAATACATTTGTGTGGAGTTTAATCAGTTATGCAAAACTACCATAAATGAAGAGGATACTTAAGGAAAAAAAATTTTGATTTACAAAAAAATGTTATCTGTAGATAGTGAATTGAGGTGACTATCTCTGGCTACTGTTCCCTTAAATAGTCTAGAATTACTGGATTCAGGCTCGCTTTGTTTCTTTTCTCTATGTTGGCTTTGAATTCCAACCGCAACTCTCCTTTTCATCTCTCCCATTTTCACACTTAATTTAAATCAGCTTACTTTTTGAAGAGAAAAATATATTCAATTTAAAATTATGGTTTAAGTAAAACACTGGTGTTTTGGGGGATAATTCTTATCACGACGTTTATCTACGTGTTATAAATGGCTTTTTTTATTACTATTTAAGTGCCAGTAGCGTGCTCTATGCTGTACAAGCCAAGAAGCCTAGACAGTCCCTTCAAAATGAATACGCTTTTTAAAGAGAACAGGACAGAACCGGTGCTCATGTACCTCCTTGAAGTGTGGCCACAGCTGATGTACTAAAAAGCTTCCTGGCATTCTGTGCGGGAGATGCCAGTGGTCATTTCCAGACCATGGAACAAGAACAAAATAAGATGGTGGAAATCAATTGTCAAGAGAAAGTTCTGCTCTTGGGAGGTGACTGACGAAGGTGACTAAACACTCCATGGCACTGATTCTGCTGCACATGAAAAGTATAGTTATAGTTGTGGAACAAGACTTCACTGCATGATCACTGCTCTAAAAACAGTAGGAAGGAGGGAGGGGAGAGAGATTTTTCTTTACGTTTTTCACAATAACCTTGTTTGCTCAAGAAAAGAAGTGAAGCAAAAAAAAAAATGCATGCATGTCTGATGCCGATACCAAATGCACTCGAGAAATTGCTCAAAAGCAGTTCAGCCCTGAAGTGAGGCTTGCTTTCCTTGTATTCAGTGAAGTCTGAGAATCTTTGCATAATATATATATATGCACACACATAGCCACTATATATACATAGAGACACACACGCCTATGTGCACACAGACCCCTTTATGTATACGTGTGTATATATATGCACCCACTTACATGTATTCTGCCACACAAGACCATTGATTGTTTGGCATTGCTTTTCAGTAGAAGGCACTTAATTATAGTTTCTGGCTAATGGGATCCTATCTTTCACTAAATGGTATAGAGATTTCAAGTCAGTAACTCAGGAACAGAGGAATGTAGGAGTGGTTAATGTATTTGCCTTAGTACCTGAACTCATCTTTTCTCCCTGTTGAATTTACGTGTTCATTATGCTGGTTATGGTCTCCTAGTCTAAGACTGTAGATATTTGTCGAGATAGTTGCACATACTGAACTTACTACTTACTTTACCATTCACTTGAAGTATAAATTAACTATATGCAAGACACAAAAACCAGCACCTAGAATACAACCACTGTGACACTCAGCAAGGTCATGAAGTACGAATCTGCTGTGGTATTGTCTCCTTAAGATTCATGTTTGTGGGATTCAGACCATTATGGGCAAGATTTCATTAAAATAAACTACCAGCTAAGCCTTGTCTAGCAACCAACAACGTCTTGTTTGGTTTAGACTGAAAGCTGGAGTTACAAAGCACAGGTTTGGGACAGGACTCTCCAGGTGTACAGGGCCGTGGCACTCATGCATAGACTCTGCTTTGTGAGTGAGCCTTGGGTGACTTTCCCAGGCACCTGTGACTCAGCCCTTCTGTTCTGCTACTGCATCACTTCTTGCTTTTATGAAGATAGCTACACTTCTGGTGGATTCTTATAGTTCAGGTCATCTTCCAGCTGACACATGGATATATAGTTAGAATTCTAATTAAATATCACTCCTGTCTAGAATGGTTTAGAAAACCATTTAGACAAAGCCCTGGAGGGAAGAGGGGCCCAAGAAAGCTGGTCAGTATCCAAGGACCATCTCCTGCAAGCACAGGAGCAGTGCATCCCAAGAAAGAGGAAGGTGGGCAAGAATGCCAGGAGGCCTCCATGAATGAACAAGCTGCTCCTGGATTTACTCCGGCAGAAAAATTAAATATATAGGGAGTGGGAGCAAGAACGGGTTAGCTGGGAGGTATACAAAGAGGTTGTCTGAACAGCCAGGGATCAGGTTAGGAGAGCTAAAACCCAGACAGAATTAAATCTAGCCAGTGACATAAAGGGGAACAAGAACTTCTACAAAAACATTGGCAACCGAAGGAAGACTAGGGAAGATGTGACCCCTCTCTGGAAGGAAACTGGAGACCTGGACAAGAGGGATATGGAGAAGGCTGAGGTGCTCAATGACTTCTTTACCTCAGTATTCACTGACAAGGGCTCTGGCTGCACCACCCAAGTTGCAGAAAGTGAAGGTATGAATTGGGAGAAGGAAGATCCACCCAGTGTAGGGGAAGATCAGGTTTGAGACCATCTAAAGTACCTGAACCAAGGTTCACAAGTCTGTGGGACCTGACAAGATCCATCCACGTGTCCTGAGGGAACTGGCAGATGAAGTTGCTAAGCCGTTAACCATCATATTTGAAAGGTCATGGCAGTCTGGTGAAGTTCCCACTGACTGGAAAAGGGGAAACATAACCCCCATTTTCAAGAAGGGTAAAAAAGAAGACCCAGGGAACTACAGGCCAGTCAGTCTCACCACTGTGCCTGGCAAGATCATGGAGCAAATCCTCCTGAAGTCTCTACTAAGGCACATGGACAATAAAAGATGGGTGATTGGTAACAAGCATGGCTTCACCAAAGGCAAATCATGTCTGACAAACCTGGTGGTCTTTTATGATGGGGTTACAGCATCAGTGGACAAAGGAAGAACAACTGATGTCATCTATCTGGACTTCGGCAGAGTGTTTGACCCTGTCCCACACAACATCCTGGTGGCCAAATTGGAAAAATATGGATTTGATGGATGGACCACCCAGTGGATAAGGAATTGGTCTCACTCAGAGAGTTTCGGTCAATGGCTCAATATCCAAATGGAGATGGGTGATAAGTGACATTTCTCAGGGATCGGTACTGGGACCGGTGCTATTTAACATCTTTGTCAGCAATGTGAACAGTGGGATTGAGTGCACCCTCAGCAGGTTTGCCGATGACACCAAGCTGTGTGGCACAGTCAACGTGCTAAAGGGAAGAGATGCCATCCAGAGGGACCTGGACAGGCTTGAGAGGTCGACCCATGCCAACCTCATGAAGTTCAACAAAGCCAAGTGCAAGGTCCTGCACATGGATCGAGGAAATCCCAAGCACAAATACAGGCTGGGCAGAGAATGGTTTGAGAGCAGCCCTGAGGAAAAGGATTTGGGGATGTCGGTAGATGAAAAGCTGAACATGAACCAGCTGTGTGCGCTTGCAGCCCAAAAGGCCAACTGGATCCAGGGCTGCATCAAGAGAAGCTTGGCCAGCAAGTCGAGGGAGGTGATTCTCCCCCTTTACTCTGCTCTCTTGAGACCCCTCCTAGAGTACTGCGTCCAGTTCTGGGGCCCCCAGCACAAGAAGGATGTTGAGCTGTTGGAGCGGGTCCAGAGGAGGGCCATGAAGATGTTCAAAGGTCTGGAACAACTCCCCTGTGAGGACAGGCTGAGAGAATTGGGCTTGTTCAGCCTGGAGAAAAGAAGGCTCTGGGGGGACCTTATAGCAGCCTTCCAGTACCTGAAAGGGGCCTGTGGGAGACATGGGGAGGGGCCTTTTACAAGGGCATGTAACAACAGGACAAGGGCTCATGAATTTAAACTGGAAGAAGGCAGATTTAGACTAGATATAAGGAAGAAATTTTTTACTGTGCAGGTGGTGAGACACTGGAACAGGTTGCCCAGGGAAGCTGTGGACGCCCCATCCCTGGAGGTGTTCAAGGCCAGGCTGGATAAGGCTTTGAGCAACATGATCTAGTGGGAGGTGTCCCTGCCCATGGCAGGGGGGTTGGAACTAGGTGAACTTTAAGGTCACTTCCAACCCAAACCATTCTATGATTCTGTTATTCTATGAAACCTGTGCTGACTTGTCTGATGATGTTCTAGAAAAAGCCAAGCAAACACCTGAGCAAACACCTTGTCTTTCTTCATCCCATGTGAACCTGAACCATTGCTGGATGCTGACTTACACTTGCTTGCAAAAGGGCACCAGAGCAGCAGGGCAGTGATCAGATAGGTATATGGTGTATTATAAGTATCTTTCTTTTTCTGTCTTTCTTCTAGGTCAAAGTAAATAAAGCGGCTACTCAATGTGGGCTGGAGGACCTGTCAAAGAAACTGTTTCAGGATGGCGTCCTGGTTCTTCAAAGAGAAAAAAAAAAATAATCCCGTTTTTGTGCTAAAAAGAAGGCTGATTGAACAGTGAGACAAAAAACGACACCTTCAGCTCCTCTTTCTAACAGGTACTAAGGGAGATGACCCAGACCCCCACCTTGGACCTCGTGCCTCCCAGCACCAGAGGGCCAGAGCAGAGGCATTGGTGCCATCTTCCAGCTCTGCCGTCCCCTGGCCACCGCCAACGTGGCCCATCTGGATTAAGACATGAACCCAGCCCATTTGGTGCTTTCGGAGCCCCCTCCACACTCCTGGCCGCGTTGAGTCTCCTCAGTCAATATAACAGTAAAAATA
The DNA here is from genome assembly GCA_011057875.1 of Pterocles orientalis. Lineage (NCBI taxonomy): Eukaryota > Metazoa > Chordata > Aves > Pterocliformes > Pteroclidae > Pterocles > Pterocles orientalis. Next base: position 1,932,127 of record WKFP01014843.1, on the reverse strand, counting down.
CCAGGATGACCTCGCAGCAGAAGTCAATAGACAGCGCGTTGCTTGCCCTGAAGGCTGTACAGTTCATACTTGCCTTAACCCAACTGTGTTGCACATCAGAGAAACTCTGTGCAAACTTTCTGAAGTAACATCCTTTAGGCTCAACATGCTGCTGTTAATTCTGAAAAATTTTTAAGTCAGTGGTTTTCTTCTGTTTGCTTTTGTTTTGTTTTCATGTCAGGGAATAAGGCTCTGTTGCTCCACAGCTCCAGAGCGACCAAGTAGAAAACTGCCAGCTGTCTAAGTGCTTTACTTTAGAGGCTCCACGGTGGTCAAGAAACAAACAGTTTATAATGGTAAAAAAAAAAAAAAATAAAAAAAAAATTTAAAAGTAAAGGAAAAAAAAAGAAATGAGACCTTTTGGGGGCCAGGTGGGGAAAGGGGTAACATAAACTAATAATTGAACCTCCTGGAAATAAGCAGCAGAATCTGTGCTTCTTAATCCCGCTGGTTTTATTTATCGCACTGTAGGTGCTTTTATAGCTATCTCTAAATGTCTTTTACTAACTACAGAGACATCTGCAGATTTCTATCAACAAAGGCCAACTGAATATGTACTCACTATGTTTACTCTTTTATATCTAATTTCAACTGAAAATTCTCTGTAAGTGAGCTTTTTTTTCTAATTGCACCATAAGGGATCCATATATTTTATTTTTTTGTTTCAGTTGGGGAGGGCGGGGTGGGACTAGTTGAGTTGAAGACATATTGGAGACCTTTTTGTGGTATATTTGGGGGATCTGTTGTGTGTTGGAACGTGTATTTTATCTTCCTGTATTATTGTGGCTGAAAAAAACCTGTGCTGTTATGTAGTTGGCAACAAGATGCCTTTGGGAATTTTGCTAGTAGGTCAATGTGTATATGAAATACTCTGAACTCCTAGGAACATATGTTCTGTTCTACATCTGATCTGTATTTTCAAGCACATAGGTGGCTTTCATTAGGAAAAGCCCAATATTTTGCTTAGGCTTTTCAGAAACTTGGATTGTCATTCTTTCTTTGCTCAGACCTTGCATAGGCAAACGCACACATCTACCACACCTGAGGTGACCACATAGCTTTTGAGAGCAAGAGGAATGGTCAGTGCTTGGAAAGGCTTGAGCTGCTCCCCGAGCATCTCCCTTTTCCTTTCTGGCCAAACCCTCACACCTGCACAGCTCCTGAGCTCCCACGGCCTGTGCACTCACGCCACTCATCCATCCCTGTACAAACCAGTGCCCTTTGCTGTGTCTGCATGGATGTACAGCATCACAAGCAACAACTCTGGACATTGACAGAGGAACAGGCATTCCCCAGTGAAAACAAGATATGAGACGTTCAGGAACTATATTTACATTTATTCAGTGAGATGTTTAATATATATATATGTATATGTAAAAGTGTGTGTGTGTGTGTGTATGTCTATGCATATAAAATACACAGGAATAACTATTGACACCGTCTGCACAACCCAGGAAGCATCTGATGCGTGGGGCCAAGGGCTCCAACCCCAGATCCTACTAGGGATTGCCTGCGTGAATTAGGCATGTACCCTAGGCCTGATCCCGTAAATAATTCATTGCTGATTTGGATCTCAGATTTAAATTTTCAGACTTGGGTACTGGAAATTCTGAGTTCATTCTGAGTAGAGCTGCTTTTCACTCCTTGGTAAATCACACAACTTCCAAGGGCCAGGCTGAAAATTCCCGTAACTTGAAAAATTTAAAAAGTTCCTACCTTTATGTAGCAATAAACATAGCAGCTGTATAGAATTAAACACAATGTAGAGGTTTAACTGGAATGAAGATGTCATAACAGGGTATTTTAGCTTTCCCTGTATAACAGTTAATCAAAATCATACTTCTATAAAAATAATCTTTTAATGTGAAAATAAACCAGCTTAGGCACCTAAGCAGTCATCCGACTTTCAGAAGATAATTTTTCATAACTTTCAGTGATTTCCCAGGGAACAGTTGCTACTGGCAGTTAGAAATTTTAGAAATTTTAGAAGTCAGACGAATGAAGTGTCTACAACCAGTTTTTAGGCCTGATTTTAATTTAGAAAATTTTGGCCTTAATTTCTCTGTGTCTTACTCTTCCCATCTATAAAACGGGAATAACGTGTGCCTCATGGGCTTTTTGTGAGGTCTGAATTGTTAATGTTTGTGATGTGCTTAGGAAATAGGAAGCACATCTAATTATTAAGGATTACAATATAAATGTGCATTCATGTATTACATATAGAGTAGATATATACACACTCACTTACACACAGTATACATATATATATGTGTACATACATACCTATATGAAGTTGGCATTCATGACCCTGCTTAAGTTGCAGTTAAAACACCACCATTAAAAAAAAATTAGGACTGTTGACTACTAAACTAAAAGATTAGTGGACAGATCTCTTCTGGAAGCAGTTAGAGCACAGTAATGTGGGAATATCTGGATGGCATTTTTGATTTGTACAGCTGTATCCTCCTCAAAATCCAGTAAAGAATGTTATTTTTCTAGGCTGGGCTTTTGTTATAAACTTAAATATTCAGAAGGCAAGAGATACAATCCAAATGTGTCTTTTTTTTCTCTTCTTTTTGGCATTTGTTAATTCTGAATGTATTTTTAACAAAAGTGATTTTTTTGACTTACTAGTGTAATTTGCATTTTAAAAAAATAAATGGAAAAAATATAGGTTTCCAAGCTATTCATGGCCCCCTGCTGCTATTCACAACTTATGGGAAACTTAGAATTACTGTTCCCAACTGAGCAACAATGCAGGATAAAGAGTCCTATTACATTTACATGATGACAATCCTGATCTGTGCAGTGCATGGATGTGACAGCACTGAATAGAAATTGCCAGGTCATGACACCGTTTTAACTCCATCGTAGGTAGCAGGTGTTTTCATTATCACTGACACTAAAAGGTTTCTTTTACAAAGGTGACTGCAATAGACTCTTCACTTAGAAAATGGGAGGTTTTTGCCCACTCTTCAGGAATTTTAAGCCTATGATAGGTTTATAGTTGCCAGCAAGTTAAGTATTGCAAAAGTAATCCTTGTGAAGAGGGAGCTATGTAACATGGGTACTTCCACTGCACTAATGTTCTTTTATATGCTGTTCATTGTCCCTACATTGAAATGATCAGATCCTGTGTTAGGCAGTGTCTTTACAGAGCTCACATACATTGACAGCTTGCCTGAGGTCGTTTAATAAAGGCGGAGCAGGACAGTATACATTTTGAGATAGTCAGTCATGCTCTCCTAAGACTGTTCCTTAGAAAGAGAGTTCATTAATTATTGGCATTAGGATTTTTTATGTCATAATTATAATGCAAGTGATGCTTTTAGTCAGGTAAGGAGAAACCGTTTGTGCTCCACTTGCTCAATTTAAGTACTGGTTGCAATAATCAGCTGCTGTACAGCCTTTTGACAAAGGCTAGTGCCGTATGTATTGATCCTTGGACGTCTGCAGATAGGAATGGCTATTAACTCAGTGTCTGAAAGTTTAGATCATTCGCACTCTCACCTTCCCTTTGAGCACACCTATAGTAGGCAAAGCAAAACTCCATACAGCATTAAACCTTCCAATGTGTAATATTTTTATTTACAGTGCTCTGTTTTCTTTTTCAATGCAATTACTCAGAGGATGAGGATTTTTCTCACAAAGATGGAAAGCCCCATGAATAGACTATGTGTACGTATTGCTTGCTTGCTTTCTACTGATGAGTCTCTTCAACATACCTGAGATGAAATTGGTAGACTTTTTAGTTTGTTTTCTAGCTAATCTGAATCTGGCTTCTTCCCAGTGCGTGTGGATTGGTGACAGGCACTAATGTTGAGCCAGGTTTTATTGAAGAACCGATGCATAGAAATACTGCAGACAGCACTGTGCCCACTGCTCCCTTGGAGAAAGATGTAGACAGTTGTTATGCTAATCAGTTCCCTCCAAGCTATGCGCAATACTAAAGGTAATTACTATGCATAAAAGAAACTGCCCCTTAGACTGCAGTTATTCATTCAGGTATAGAATTGACGCAACACAGAATGAGTCAATAAAAGATGTGTCCTTCCTGTAGTCAGGAATACACTTCATCCTCAGTCGTGGACTGAAGAAATTGGCTCTGTTTGGTCTCGTGTCCTGACAAGTCTCTCTGTTCAGACCTTCACCAAGAGGGGCAATTGCAGCCAGTTGAAGTTGTGACCTTTGCATAGCTGAGTGGGATAGAAAGAAACATGTTCTACCAAATGTGGAGTTTTAAGTAGCATCATACATGCATTCACTACACATCTCTCCATATATACAAAAGAAGGACCTTTTAAAATGTACTCTTCCTTTATCTCTCAGAAACTGAGACAGATAATGTCTTTTACAAATGTCTTCCAAATCCTGCTGAGATCGCTAAAGAGTTTTTACATTAGAGCCAGTCAAAGCACCATCTTTTCTGTTCTCTGTTGAGTAGAAGACTTAGCTCTTCGGACTTCCAAATGCCTTGGGATTTTTACTTTGGATAGATAAAAAAACCTGTAAAACCAGAAAATTAAAGAAACTGCTTATGGTTCAAAAACTGCTTATGATTCAAAATTAAATCTCCCACATGTAAACCAGACTTCTGCATTCACCAGTGGAAGAATATCTTTGCTGCCATCTGTTATCTAACCACTTGCCTAGCTTTGCCTTCATCCTTCTGGGAATTGGGTTACATGGAACTAAACATGAAGAAGCATGTTCATGTTCAGTTTGTGCTCTTCAACAGCCTTCTGTTCTGTCACACGTTTTAGTCACTGTTATTTCATACAGATTTCATTTCTTTCTCCATGTCACCACCTTCTTGTCTCACTCTCACTCGCCTCCTCTGTCTGAACACAACCCCAAATGCCCTCCCCAGACTACATGCTGCTCTTTGTCATATCCCTTGTTTCAAACACTCCACATAATGACAGTGATGACAGTCATAGAGGATCACTGTGGATATGTGCAAAACTGGAAGAGAAGGAAGCATGAAGGTTATTTACGTCCTCCAAAGATCCCAGTCACAATGAGACACTTAACAGAACAGTAAAAGCTGGCAGTGTTACAGAAGACATGAAGTACAGTGAGCCCTAGTAGGGATAATTTTCAAATGTGTAATTACGTTTGCTAAAGCTATAGTTCAGTGAGTACAAAGATAGTCATAAATAGCAAGAGCTACAAAAGGCACAGGTGAACTAGAAGAAAATTCACAGAAAATGTGTTTGCGAACATGTTGACTGAATCAGATTCATATTTCAGTCTCTTCGAATTTGTCTCAGCTTTTTTTTTCCTCTTGCAAACATTTGGATGTCTGGTTTCTATGCACACAGCTGAACTCTTTGTTCCTAGGAGAACATGTAAGTATGTGCAATTTCATTCATTTACATGAGAGTCTCAGTATTCATACATCTATGTGCATCTGTGCTAAATGTTGGCTCATTTCTCTCAGTTGTTCAAATGCAAACACATACATACCTGATATGTGAGTCTGTTTCATGGTGGGGATACAAAACCACACACAGTCTATCCCCTTTTTCACTTAGCTTTTCCTATCCCTTCTCTCAAGAGATTCAAACCCCAAGTGTTTATTTTTCAGATGGGCACTCTGTATACAAAAATTACAATTTCTGACACTTACTGGATGTACAAGCATGGTGCAATCTGTCAACATGGTAAATAAGACAGTCTTTTCTGCAAAGACTTTATACGTCAAATAAAATAAGTAAGTGAGACCATTTCCATTTAAAAAAAAAGAAAGAAAAAGAAAAATATGAACTCACAGTCCCATTCTGCTGTCGAATTTTGATTAATCAAAAAAGTGGGTGCCAAGCAACTCCAAGAAAAGGAGAAGGGTTGGGGAAAAAGGAACTTGGAGTGCAATTATAAGGTGATACAGTTAGTTTAAGCATGTACATATGAGAGTTGAGGAAAAAAAACAGACAATTATATCCCACTAGAGTATCCAATTAATTTATGGTAGCTCCGTATAGATGTATTATATCATATCCTACATTTTAAAGGCATCTAAAGCGGTAGCTATGGAAGAACAACACTGAAGGAACTGCACATTGGTGCCATCACAAAAGCTGGATGGATTGATTCAATTAATCAGTAAGTCATTTCTAGAAGTTCTGGAGGGATTTATTTACCAAACGCATTATCTGTTTTGTTCTCTGGATGGTATGTGTACTGTCATTTTTCTTCATTGTTGTTCTTGTTTCATTCATCAATTTCTGATTAATAATTTCATGCCAATATGTGACATGTTAGGCATGTAAATTGTCCACACTTAGATTTAAAGCAATACACTCTGAGCTTCCAGTAGCTGAGAACTTTTGTTTATTTCCCTCAGGTCCCGTGAAGTGCTAGGCATCTATAGTTAATATAAAGACATGTTTTCCGTTTAGTCTTTGCTTTCACTGTCTGTTCAACATGACGGGGATGTAAGGTCTTCTCTAGCGTAACATGTAGGTAACTGCTTAAACTTTAGACAGAAACTTACTATGAAAAATGTTTTGAACACTGTTGATGCTAAATAAAATAACTGTCCCATCTTTTGTTTAGCCTTAAATTTTGTAGTTCGAATCTAGGAAAACAATGCAAAAATGTTTTAAGAATCTCAGCAGTTTCACTATGTTTTTCATAGGGTTAGATAATTTTCTATTTTAGTATTGTCATAGTATGCACTTCAAAGGCAATACATAGAAATGGCCATGTTAGATCAAATCAGAGACTACAACATGCCAGATGCTGGGCACGACAGAGGTCTGTGAAGGATGAAGAACTGAAACAGAAATGTAAGCATGCTTTGAAAGTGCCTAGTCTCATTTGGACAAATATCTTTATTTTAAACTATCAGGAACACCGAACCTCTAAATTAAAAAAAAAAAAAATACATTTCTCATGTGGTCGCTGCACACATCTATGCAATGTGGGTGTGATTTTCAGGCATCTTCAGCACTGGCCAAAATCTGACCCCACTTTTAGGTTGCTAGGAACAACCTCTCAGGAAAAATGAAAGATCACAGTCCCAGCGACAAGAGCCATGGCAGTCTGCACCGTGTGACAGCCTTCCACAGTGGATTTAGAAAACTCCACTCAATAAACTGGAGGGCATCAGCGAGATGGAAGAAAAAAAAAAAAAAAAGAAACTACAAAATTTAAAGACTAATGAAGATGTTAGGAGAGTGAAATCATGGCAAAAGCCTGATTACAATCAAAAAGTTTGTGGTGCAAAGGTAATGGTGGGGAGACTGCCAAAACCAAGGATGTCAGAGGAAACCACATCAGCATGAATGAGGGGCTGAGCCCTATACCAGATACCCCAGCTGACTTAAAGGAGTAACAGTGCCTGGACTGCATGAACAATGATGCTGTGCTGCTCCTTGTGTCTGCAAAGATGGTCTGGGATCAAGAAAAGCAGCACATGGTCACATTGTAGGTGGTGGTAACATACAGGCAATGATTTCAGAGAGCCATATAATATATGCCAGCACCATTTGCCTCTATCTTCCAGTTTTTCACTGTCCATCAGTTTTGCTCTCTTGGGATTGTTTCCAGTCATGCAAATAGTTGCTAGAATTTTTATTATGAGATCTTATTTTTTTTGTTATTTTTGCATCAATAATCAAAACCTGTTATTTCCTTCTTCCTATTAAATTTGAAAATCACACCCCCTAAAACAACATGGGATGTGGCCTTTGGTAGAAAACTTTTAGTTCTATCCCCAGGTCTGGTTTGTAACAGACAGATGGAGCCAGGCACTTTCCAGTGGTGCCCAGTGACAGAACCAGAGGCAATGGGCACACACTGAAACACGGGAGGTTCCCTCTGAACATCAGGAAGCACTTCCTTACTGTGAGGGTGACTGAGCACTGATGCAGGTTGCCCAGAGAGGTTGTGGGATCTCCATCCTTGGAGACAGTCAAACCCTGACTGGATATGGTCCTGGGCAACCTGCAGTAGGTAGTCTTGCTTGAGCAGGGGGATTGGACTAAATGATCAGCAGAGGCACCTTCCAGCCTCAGCCATTCTCTGATTCCGTGATTGCCTCTCATTTAAGCTACATTTGTTTCCCACTGGAAATATTCATAGCATCTCAAGAGGATGCAAAAATCTTGCTTGTTGTGCTGAGAGAGTCTAAGACTTTAACTCTGTAGTGAAAATAAAAGTTTTATGCATTAAAAAAAAAGCTTTCAGGAAAAAAAATCGGTTTCTAAAATTTATTGGTTATTGGTTTTCCCTTCTTTGAGTCTCCTGCAGTTGGCTACATGCATGAAATCCCAGCTGCAGTAAGGTCAGTAGGAATTTTGCTGTTTGTTTCAGTGATAGTTCAGGATCTCATTCTTTGCAGTTAAGATGCCTGAATATTTATTTTGCTTGAAAAACAAAAACCCACAGAAATTACCCCCAATAATTTTTAAATGCTCTACAAAATTTCTGGTTGTTTCCCCTTTTGTGCTCAGCATTTGCAAAATGCAAGGTCTGGTGATATAAAAATTTTATCTATGCTCATTTGTGCTTACCTACATAACTTGCTTATTGCCACATTTGTGCCAGTAAAATTTTTCTATCATTCCCACTCTTCTGTGTATTTCATTTCATATGCATGAATATCACTCCAGGTATTAACACCCTGGGAGATTTTCTGCAAAACATGAGTATTAAGGAGGAATCAAAAGACATTTGCACAGCAATTTGGCCAATGTGATAGTCAGAATCTGCTACATGACCTCTTTTCCCTTTTTAAATAAATGTTAAATATTAGTTGTAACCTACAATTCTCAGTGTAAATATTACACATCCTTCTAGCTTCTTGCTCAATTGCACAGAGCTCTTAAGAGTTGATAAGTTTTCCATTGAGCAAACTAATTCAGCAGCAGGGAAATTTTTTCACATAAACAGAAAGATAAAGTACAATCTCAAAATATGGGCTAATAATATCCGGTGCTTCTGAAAATCCAATATTTTGCCAAAACTATCATTCAGTCTGGAGTTTCTCTGTGCAAAAATGCCTCTTGTTCATTAATTTGCAGCCTGAAATATAGTTCCTTACAAAACTCTGTCCATGACCCCCCAGTGCCAGTCACTGATGTGCACAACCTCATATACATGAGAAACTAGCACTGCTTCTTCAGGCCTTTTCTTGCGAGTTTTTCTTTCTCATGCTGGGATGCTTGAGACTGTTGCCCCATGACAGTCTCAGTTCTCATGGGTGTGTTGGGTAATTAAACTGAACCGCTGGTGAGTGCCAGTGAAAATTAAGCAGGGTCTCTACGTCATTAGTGACAAAGCATCCAGCATGTCAGTGGTGCTGTGCCACCCGAGCAGGGGCAGCTTTTAGACACACACAGACCAGAGAAGTCCTTCAAGCAGAGGCAGCCAGGAATGGCAGCAGGACATACCTCCCTGCTCCTGCCAGAGCCCCAAACACCCGCACTCTGCACTGGCTTCATCACAAGCAGTGCCCAGAGGTGACCAATGGTACTGTCCAAGAGGCCACATCCTCCAGGTACCAGCAGGAAAAGCAAGTCTGGATCTGCAGGAATCTCTTCCCAAGTCTCTTTTTTAACTCAGTTCATGCCTTTCTCGTACGAAAAGCAATCAGACTTTTGTCTGGCTCCAGCTTTTGTATTTGAGGTGACAAAGCCCTGCCATGCCTCACTCCTCAGAGGCTTTTCACTCACTAAAGAATTAGTTCAATTAGAGGATGGGGTTTTGGCAAGCAGGGACAGCACTCCAAAACTTTTGTATTAGGAAAGCTACAGCTCAGGTGCACTTCTGAATAATAAACGTTAGGTGAAAAAACCTAAGTCACTGTTTGAACTTGAATATATTCAAACCTTTTTATGGATGTGAAGACATCTTGAGTCACATGCATAATTATTTTTAGTTTTATTGCTTTTATTACTGCTTATTGAAATACTTATTTTCTTATTTATTTTATAATTCCCCATTTCAGAGAGTACATTTTACCCTTAGAAAAATCAAAGGAAATAGCAGTAAAAAATGGCAAGAAAGTGTTGTAAAGCACTAGAGGACTGTCATGTTAACTATGAGGATCAATCTCAAAAGCCATCCCCAAGCACAGCCCTACTGACCTTTTACACTGAAAAAACTCCTCAGTCCTGGAAGCCACTCAAAGTATGGCTGGAAGCTCTTGTTTAATTCAGCTTGATAAATTCTGTTAGACTGGATTGTCTGGTCACTCCCCCAGATCATCTCCCAGTCCTATCGCCTTTGCTGTAGCTTGCTCTCTTACGGGCTCCAGGCTTGAGAAATGGAAGTTCATCATTCGGTTTTTGTTCCTGAATTATTCCTTTTCTGCACTTCACTCTTCATCTGTATTGTCTGCATCTGAACCTGGAGAGAGAGACCAGACAGTGTCCTAGAAGGGCCTGCTCGCATCTAAAGCTATAGGACTTTCTGGGGAAATACAGATGAGGAAGGGTCCCTCAGGATGAGCCTTCTCAAATATTATGGGGTTGTTTGCGATTGTAAAGAATTGGACTCAGCAGCCCAAGCCATCCCTTCAGGCACCTTATTTCAGTGATTTCCATGAGGAGACATCAAACCAGACCCCCAGTTTCACTGAGGGTCAGCGGATCTTAAACTCTTCTCGGGTATTTTGCTTCTTAGGCCTTTTTGAAAGTCCCACTAATGCTTATTTTCATTTTCAAATTCCTCTGAAAGGGAACAGAAGGACCCTTGAAAATCTCTGTGATTAGATCCTGTGGACAGGTACACTTCACTCATCAGGTTAAATAAATGTAGTAATTTGATTCATCCCTCAAGCTTCAGGGTTCCACATGTATTACACTCTGCTAATTTCCCTGAGATTTTTCATGGCTTGTAAGGAGAGAGAAACAGAAATTTCATCCACATCTGTGCATACTTTTGTTTTGCCACTGGTGGCTTTTATTTGAGCTCCTGATATAACAGACGCATGTCAGTAATAACAAAAATAGCTAATCTGCAACAGCCCACGCACTGTGACAGTTTGTGCAATACTTTATGTTACCCTCAAGCTCCATCACTTTAACATCCCTTTCCCATCTGTCCTAAACAAGTGGGAGAGGCTATTTTGCTATTTTTTTTTAGCGTACCTCTCTGGAGGATAGCAAAACAACTCTGCCGTGAGAAAAATGCTGTTAGCCCTTCCAATGTGTCAGAAGGTGACTGCTACTAATTATAGCTAAGATCCTGTCAGTTACCTGAATTCACTGGTAATTCTCACAAGATCCTGAAGAAAGTGAGCAAATACGTTAACAGGAATGTGCCAGCAGCAAGTCACTGTAATTCCCTTCCCAGCTTTCTAAAACCACCTGCAGGCTTACAGCAGCTGCAGCCTTGTGCTACAGCCTGCAAAACACCCGGGGCCGGTGTGGGGGGTGGCCTGATCCAGACTGGTGGCTGTCTCAAAACAGGCATGTTCATAGCAGGCAAGCAGTGTGATAGCTGGCAATTTTTTTGATGTATCTGGAGCATGCTGGAGACTTGGGCAACAGAGGCTTGTCGCTCAGGCTCCTGTACCTGAGGAGCTGAGCAGGAAAGAAACCCTCTCTAGTCCTGCCCTGTTGTAGGGTGTGCATGAAAGCATCACACCAGCCTCCCCAGGGGTTTCAGCTAGTTGTACCACGCTCTGTGTAGGATCCTAAAGGGCAGAAATCTTTCTGCTGAGACACCTGGGTACAGTTAGCGTTTCTGCAGAGCCGAGTCTTCCCCAGGGACCATTACTGCAAGCATGGGCACACAGGGCATGCGTATAAACCAGAAAGGGCTGCTTCACATAAAATAATAACCTGAGCCATCTTCATTACTGGGACCTCTCACACCTCTCTGAAAGTGTAAATGGCCTTTCAGGCCATTACTTAGCAGGAGGGCAGACTGAGTACTCTTCTTCTTCAAAGCTTTTTATTGTTATTCATAAGTAGCAACAGGTGCAGTAGCTGATATATATATATTTATTTATTTATTTTCCCAAAAATACACAGCAATGCCTCTTCGGCAAGGGTTTGAAAGACAGGATTTGTCAAGCCGAAGATGACCATAGAACCTCACTCCTGGGAGCTGGAGCACAGCGGCTCTCCTACCCTCACCGGGGCTTGATACAATTCACATTCCTGCACAGGGGGCAAGAGAATTGGGGGACGTGGGAGAGGGGGGAAGTAGCAAAGATTAACAGACAGTGAAGAATGCAGTATATTCAGTAAAAGCTTAATGAGAGAATCCCATGGTAACTCTCAGGCTTTGGCTTTTGTGTGCCACTATCTGCAGAAACACCACTGGTACGTGTATGGTTTGCTGCTGACACTTTCTGTTAAAGAGAGAAAATTTGTGAGGAAAATTTGGATTACTCACAGATTTGTCAACAGGGCATAAAGCTAGCGGCACGGCATGTGTACTTGAGCATGGTGTCCTGGAGAAGATGATTTCAAAGTATCAAGCAATATTTACAGGAGTCATAGTATGGTACAAGCCGTTAAAACAAAATATAGTGAGTTTTCTCTTTTTCAAAAAAATCATTATCAACCTTTGTGTAATCAACATTTTAAAAAATAACTTCAGAAACCTCCAACATTTTTAACTGCATATATAGTATTTCCTTTTTGCAAGTAGAAGGTATCGTTTAATATCAGGTACCAGGTAATTTAATACCTGTCTGGAGTAAGAGTCCAGAGTCTCTTCTCTTGTATTCTCATCTTGGACAGCCTAACTTCATACTAATTTCCACTCAGATTAGTATCAGGCTGTAGTCTTAATTGCATTGTAAAGAATGGAAACCAGTGGTGTTACATAGGAATTATCAACCCGTGCCATGACAGGCTCGGAACAAAGGTCTGCTGACAGCTGACAGTCTCACTGTCCTTCCTACTGCACTGGCTTCTGGGGGCAGTGATCTAAAACAGACTATCCTGAAATAAATGTAAGAGGCTTTTGGATTAATAAAGATGTGAAAAACATCCTGTTACCAGCAGCTCAAGCTTAGCAACCAAGAAACACTATTTAGGGGTCGCTTACTACACCTTTCTTGAAAAAGTAGTGTTACAGAAACCTAACATCGTGAATGACTGTAATACAACTGTATGCTGTCACACTGCCACAAATATGAAATCTGCAGATGCCAGTCCCCACATTGCAGTGGATGAACTGCAGTGAAATGTATTACCTGGGGATTTAGTGAGTCTCGGTGCAGAACCTGGGAGTTTGGGGCACTCAGGAAATTGTCCCTGATGAATTTGCTCCCTGACAGTGTTTCTTTACACATCCATGATGAGTTTGCAGGTCTGAGTCACACCAGTGAGTCATGCTGCCAGCCAAGAGTAGCATTAGGTGTTGAAGTCAGTACTCAGGTCTCAGGGCTTCTCTGCGTCAACCTGCCAAGCTTGCTGCCTGCCACTTAGAGCAAGGGATATTTCTAGCCACCAGCTTGGCAGCCTATGTTACCAGTTCTTGACGGTGAGTAGAGGGTGCCCTGGATACAACTGTCATCTCCCAGGGACCTTTCCCAGCCCGAAGAGTAAAATGTTTGTTTATCAGGCCAGTTTGAAATAGCTCCTGAATGGAAGAAAACAAAATGCTGAAGAAGACATATTTAGTCTATAAAAGATGGAGAAAAGTCAGGGAATTATTTGTTGGCTTTGGAAATGAGTACAAAGAAATGAAATGACAGCACACCTTAAAACTGCATATGCTGGCTGAGTCTTGGGCTGTGTTGTCTGATTTGCTCAGCTGGCAAAGCTGACATGACAGTTTCACACTCATCAGAATTAGGACCTAATTCCTTAGACAGATCACCTCTCTTGGGTATTGTTTTTCCAAATAAGACCATAAGCTGATGTAAAAAATCTGCTACTGTACCTTCTTATTCTCAAAGAATCCCTTGGACTGGAAATGCACCCTTTCCTCATCCCATCAGTTGTAATTTTGGTACTTCACTGAAAATTGATACCAGCTGTGAAGTTTCTTGTTAAAGAAATGCTGTCTGCCACAACACAAACCTCTCATATGCAAAGGAACTTGAGAAACCCAATGAGAAAGAGCCCTGGGCAATCTGCTCCCAGTGTCCCTGCTCAGTTGGGTTTGGACTAGGCCATCTCCAGAGGTGCCTTCCCACCTCAGCCATCTGGTGATTCAGGAAAACTTATCTTCTTGTTGGCAAAGGCAGACATCCTTGGCAGCCAGTAAGCAGAACTTTTCATATAAGACTCCTATGGCTCTTACAAACTCAGGGTCTGTGTACTTCTCTGTTACGTAAGTTTAAGCATACAAAACTGTAAAACGCGCTGTGCCAGAATCACTTGCTGCAGAAGATTTAAATCAGAAAACAGCTCAATACCTGCCCTAAATGTACAAATGGTCATTGGAAACTGTTCAAGCTTTAAGACAGTAAGGTGTTTGGAATAGATAATACCCCAAATGCTACCTGTGAGATTTGGAAGACCTTACCACAGTGAATTGCTAGACCTTGAGCTCCTGTGTAGCTTGAATTTTCCTAGACACTCTGAGGAGGCAGCTGTTCCACTTCTTTCTTAAGAAGGATACCAGACGGTCATCAACAGCTAAACAAAGAAGGCAAGTGCTAGAAAGATGTGTGCATGGCCAAAGAAGGTCCTTAAAGAACAAGGGAGTTTTAGAGCAGATAGAGAACCAGTTGAGTGTATTTTATATCAAGAGAGAGCCTGGCCATGTTTTACAAGACCGTGAGTTGCCTCAATACTTAGCCAGACGTAAGTGGACACAACTTTTGTTTCAGTTGATATGACAGTGAAGTTCCCCCCTTCCACAGGGTAAAAAAGTCCAGGTACAGGACATTGCATTTAGGAAGCATTGTGTTTAGGAGAGTCAATGTCTCATGTTGTAAGTAAACGCATCTTTGGAGCATCCGAGCAAAAACTCTGTATACATGCTTTCACAGGGAAGATGAAGCTCAAAGAAAACACAAGGTCTGAACCAGGGTTAGTATGCTAGGAACTGATATGGTTAAGCCATGGAGGGGAGGCACCTCAGCAGACGCTGGTGTAGTCCCCCTGACGTTAAAGTTTGGCTTTTCCCTCACATATGTATGAAGGTCTGCTCTGCACAGGCCTATGTATTGCCCCTAGGTCAGCCACGGAGTGTGCAAGCTGTGAGCTGCGTTGCCTGTTTTCTCCCAGAGGCAGGTGGCTTGCTGGGAATCACCTTCCACATGTCCCAGGGCTAGGATGCTCACCACCTGCTGTGCTCATAAGGATACAAGTAGCTCCTAAGCATCTGTGATTTCACCCAGAGAGGAACCCCTTCTTTGGTTCACTAACACACAGCCTGGGGCGGTCACCAACCTCACCGGAGTGGCACTGGCCCTTATGATCCTGTTTTGGAAGGGATTTTGTATACTGGCATTTTTATCATTAATAGTATTTTTACTTTTTTTCCCTCTGTCCAGTTGCTCATTTTATTTCACCCTGACAAGAGGTCTTGGAAAGGAAAAGACACTTTTCACAGGGGTTAGAGCTCTGCACTTTCTGCTTGCTAGAGCCTGTGAAGGTGAAATGTTTGACTCCCGAGGTGCATTTTAGCAACTTATTAAACAAGGAAGTAGCACTCTTGACCACCTTGAACAGTATCAGATGCTGATTTGTGTGTGCTTCAGCCAGCCCCTGGGATGGTGGGCAGTGCTGGTGGCTCTGCCCCTGCTTGTCCGTGAGTGCCTGCACCTCAAAGAAATGTCAGTGCTTTGGAATTTTTCAAATGTGTCCCGTGGTTCACTGTGTGAAGTGAGGTAGTCACTGCTCCTTTAGCTGGTGAACATTGTCTTTGTTTCACCCAGTCCAGAGATCAGAGATTAGAGATCAGATAAACACATTGTTTATTCGAGCTACTTCAAAAATATTTTTTTAATAATAACCTAACACCAGATTAAGGATGTCCTCTCGATCGGTTGTTCATTGCTCCTGGACTCTCTAAAGTATATCATCTGGTAGTATAAGAGCCTCGTGCTTCTGCCTGAAGTCTTTTCCGTAGAGGAAGTGTCTATTAATTTCTTAATGCAGATTAGCTTATTCAAATGTTGCTATACACTTTTTATTGCCATATGAAAGAAGAAGATACAAAACATCAGCACATCCTAACCATGTGCAGTCTTTCACAAACATTTGGGACCTGTCAAGTATTTTTGATCCTCAGGCTTCCCATAATATCATTGTCAAATTCATAAATCTTTTCAGATGCCTGGAAGGAGTTTTTCTTCAGTGTCACTGCTTTCTTTCCTTTCGTTTTTCAGGTTAACACTGTTTTTTTACACTCCAGAAGTCCTGATAGGCCAAGAGAACTTGTTTTTGGGCAAGCCACCCTGACCTATTCTTTTAAAAGATTCATCACATTGACGATCTCTGGCTTTCCTCAGAATTTCTGCTCCTTTTTTCACAGGCACCAGTACATGTTGCTGTAGGAATTTATCTTCTGGGCTTGTATTTCACTTTGAAATCATACCTTTGTAGGTTTATGGTCATGTGCCAAGTCTAGATGGTGCAGAAGCTTAAGATTTGTCAAGAATATCCCCTAAGGTTTATGATCTGTCTTAGCTATACTGCACAGAATGTACTGACATCCAATGACAGTGGTAAATTCTTTTCTATTTGAGTATAATTTTCCTGTGATAGTTCCACACTCTCGATCCTTACGACCCCCAAAGTGTCTCCTGCAAAATACTACTTCATCCACTATTTACTGCATATCTACCCTTTCAGTGTTGTGACCTGAATTTCTAGGAACATACCCTGGAACACATCTAGTGACTTTGTTGCTGACATTTATTGTTGCTATTTATTGTTGTCATTTATTGTTGTTTAAAAATTATACAGCCTCTGTGTTCTCAAATTTCTCATCAAATTTTTCCAATAACATATGCCTTTTGGTTTTTTATTTTGGGCTTCATAGCAGGGATCTGTATTAATCTGTGCAAGGTAAATCATTATGATTATTATGGGATTCTGATTTTTCCAGCAAGTTGAAGATTTGAAAATTCTTTATTGTTTTCACTTTGTTTGAACAGGTCCAGAAGTGCTTTTTTCCAAAGTCTGATCAAAATAACTCACACAACACCAATTTTTATTTTGCAATGGTTCAGTTTTAGATGGCATTCCATCTTATGAGTAGTGCTATTAAGTTTTCGTTGAGTGTCTCTATACACTAGATTGTCAAAAGCAAGGACTCCTACTCCATCTAATATTTCACTGCACCCTTTGTGGACTTGTGCAGATGCTATACAAATACACCAGAAGGCATATTCTGGAAGAGCCATCTTCTAGACAAACAACAGTGTTCTTCGACTCCTTCTTTGTCTGGCCTGACACAGTGTCCAAAAGCAGACCATAAATACTGAAAAGGGCCTGTATGTGATGTCCTTCAGGATGGTTAGGCTGTAGCTGGGCTGTAGGGAGGAAGAAAAGACAAATGAGACGTTTGCCTCAAGGGTTGTGTCCTGTGTGATCACATAGTCTAGCAGGAAAGGGAGAAGAGTGGGAGCTGCACAGTAACTCAGGTTCAGCAGAGACGGTCTCCTTAGTTTTGATACATGATCTTGGTTGCTACAGAAGGCCTATTGTCATGGGTATAGTATTATTTCTGATATTATTGTAGTTTAGTAATTAAATTGTCCTTATCTCAACCCACGAGTCCTCTTTGCCATTTACCTCTTTAATTCTCTCCCCTATGATTGGGTGGGGGCAGGGACTGTGTGAGCGGGTGTGTGTGGTTTGGCCCCCAGCCAAGGGCCAACCCATCACAGCTATGCTCACTTATCTCATGCTAGTGTCACTAATCTCAACTGCTGAGGTTTCCCTCTTTTTCAGTTATGCTCAGTCGTACATTGCTGTCCCCTGTCATCAATGGCACCCATGCTCATCACACCGCATTTGGAGGTAGCTGAATCCTTGCAGCCTGGGAGGCATGAGGTACCCTTTAAACATACCAAGAGAAGCTTCCTCGATCTTTTCTGCTGTAAGACAAGTTCATAGGCATCCCATAGACTATAAAATTGATATCATGCTTCCTGATGCTAAGGCAAATGTTCTTAGAGTGGCTCTGCTGTCATAGCTATCACACAGGCATCAAGATTTGTCCAAATACTTACATCTAAACCTGCATTTCCCCAGTATGCCTTCATGACATTATCAGCCTTGCTGATATAATCTATATTAATGTTGTGTCTTAGACTTGACATTCTGAGTAGTTCTGCTATTCTGGCAGACAGATTCAGGTAAAATAACCATGTAGTGCAAATACATTTTCTCATGCTGCATTGCAGCAAAAGTGAAAGTGGATGTGCTGTTGCTAAATTCTGCATCCCTGCTCTGCAAGGACCTGGACTGTATTTTTCTCTGTGCCTATGTTGTGCAGAAGGCTTTGCTCTTAAACGCTTCCCGAATATCCTTATCTGACAACACTGACACAGCTTTCTTCCCCTATTGCCTCTTCAACCTTCTAGAAAAGGCTGAGTTTGAGCTGGCAGATGTTCTGAAATCCGAAACAAATGGTCAGTGTCCACACACACGGTAGCTTTGTTTCCTCCTTAGAAGTCCAACATAACCAAAGTTCATTAAAACCACTGGGCACATGCTGTCCAATTCATGGGCGCATGCACTGCAAATCTGGGCAACCAGTGAGTGCACAGCCATTGCATAACACATGCACAATGTGTCAGATGATTGCTGTTGATATATACCGCATTTGTATGCCTCTCGTTTGAGGACTTTTTATCAGAAAAAATGAAAGGCCCATAGCCAACAGCCAATTTATCTGGTCTTGGAACATCAACTCTTTGGCAAGAAGCCCGGCTCAGGGCATTTTTCTTTGAATTATGTGGTCTGGCAGACACCACATACTTCCTATGATTGTGCTCTGCCACATGCTTTCCTTCAACTGCTTTTCATACCTTGACGATGCCTTCATACTTTTTTTTTTTCATTTATACATCTGGTTTCTGGCTATATGGCTCTCCACCGTTTAAGTTTCATGAGTAATTCTTATGACCCAGGAAGGAATCTTTGGCTCCCTTCCTGTCTTCCTCTGTTCATATTTTCATTATGTCCTCCTCTGTCTGAAATTGCTCTCTTTTTGCTCTTAGAGACATTTCATCTGACTACTGCAGCTGTGTCGCTTTGTTCCTTCTGTACATATTTTCCCATTTAAATTCATCTGATTCCTGAGAACCACTTCTTTTGCATTTTTCTTTGACTTTGTCTCTTAAATTGTTCCAATGAGTCTCTTTAGATTATTTTCATTTCCTGTGGAAAATATCACCTTGCTTATGTGTGACAAACAAGTGGTCTTGTTTCCCATGGTTCAATTCTGCTCTGTCACCAATGCTTGTCTTGTCCAACTCTGACTAGACTCTTCTCTCACCAGCACCTTTGTACTTTTTTCCATCCTAACCCTTAAGTTTTGGATGGACATCTCCGAACTTGGCATCAAGTAATTTATTTTCTTCTACAAAACCCTGCCTGAAATACTTTTGTTCTAATCCTAAAGATCTAGTAATTAATGGCTAATTAGATTCTTCTTTTTTTACATAAAAAATTAAACTTTTCTTTGACTTATGTAGGTGTCACCTTATGTTACTGTCATTCTCCAGTTTTTCTTCCTTCTCTTTGACTGCACTGCTTTTCACTTGTGTCAGTTTTAGTCTCTGCACTTTTTCAAAACATTTCTGTAGGGAAGCATTATGCTTTGCATTGGTGGAATTGTAGAAAAGTCAAAATAACCTACCTGTGCGCACATGACATGTCCAAAAGACCACAAGTTAGTGAAATGAAGATGAAATTTAACCAGCATTATGCAAAGTCAGTTCTCTTTAAACAGGACTTTTGGCCCCTGACAAATTTCAGTTCTTTAATTCAGTGGAAGAGCAGCTCAAACTTTAGCAAACAGCTGTTCAGGAGCCGTCTTTGTTCCAAAGAGCTATACAAAAGCAAATTCCAAATTCTCTCAAAGCAACTCATTAGGAAACATGAAAGCATGAGCAGAGCAACTCAACTCTGGAGTATGCTGGTTGCTGTTAGGATGATTTAATGGCAGAAAAATAGCTCAGATTTCCCTCTAACTGTGCTAATACAGTCTGTACAGCTGATTACCAGGTTGTCATCTTTAATGAAGTTGAAAACATGCTGACAGTTCAGTAATGTTTTCTTTTCAGCTGTACAAATGCTGTGGCAACAGATTACAGCTGGATTGTGTTTAACAAGAGCATTATAAAAATAAAAGAATAATTGGGACAAGAGAGGAAAAGAGGGGAAGACATGTAAATAAATTCATTTAATGAAAAATAAATATTTTTCATTACGCTAATACTTAGAACTACAATAGCAGAAAAACTAGTCCACAACATATACCCCTTCATGTTTTATGTACCAGTTTTAAAGCTGTCTTTCTGCTTTCATTTTTCTTTCACTAGGGAAAAAAAGTAGACAAATTAACTACTGTAAACTGTAAGTGTTAAATAGATTGACACACCAAACATTTCACTGGATGCATTTCAGATAAATGTTGCCATTATTCTGAGTTCCAGTATGACCCATAGTACTTTAATTTTGTTCTGGTGACATCTGCTTTGGAGATCTAAATGTCTGTTTTGAGGTCAGAGATTCTTGTGGGTATGAGTACAAACCTCAGCTCTGGTTTGCAGTAGAAATTTAAAAGCAAACTTTAGTTAAATCCATTTCTTATTTCACGGAGGTATTTTCACCTCAGAAGGTGAATAAAGACGTTCACTACAGGATACAAAGTAAGAACAACGCCTCCACAAAATTATTTTTAAAATACCTGCAGAAATTGAGTGAATATGTGTGTTTATTCATTTGTGCATGTGTATGCATGTTGCAGGGGAAGAGAGTTTATTTATAAAAATATTGTAGATGACCCATCTATCAAGAGTACAATTCATTTCTCATCTCAGTGCTCTCCAATAGCCAGCCAAGTATACAGATCTTTTAAAAGGCTGGCAAAACAAAGAAATTTAGCCTCAGTGTGGAATAGGATATAGATCCACAGTCTTCATTTTAGCTCCTGGTATAATATGGAAAACAGATTTTGTCTACAGGAAGGCATAGGATACCTACACTAGTTTCTCCACCCCTGCTTTTCTGGTCCCTTGGTGATGCCACTTACCAGGAAGCAGGTACAGATACCTTCTCCCAGAGCTTGCTAGACCGCCTCTACCATCATTCGTCTGAGTTCAGGACGGGAAGGGTACTTGGAAGCAGCAAAATAGCTCTACAAAGAGTATATGGCATGTTTTCCCCATGCAGAATATGTCTTTCATTCCAATAGGTAAGAAAAAGCTAAAAAAAACCCAAAAAAGTAACCTACAAAAAGTTAGTATATGCCTCTCTTGCCTAAGCTGCTCAAAACAGCTGCCACACTGCATGAGCAGTTTCTATACGGACACAAAATTTCAATGCCCAGCCACATACGCATCATGCTAGCAGGTTTAATCAGATTCTAAATCAACAGTACAATGGCAAATACAGCAGAATCCTCCATTCACTTCTGGGCAGTTGCAGTGTGATAAATAATGAAGTAGCTGGTTGTACATATTTCAAAATATCCTAGATGTCTACCAAGGCCGTTGAAATGGAATTCAAACCATATACATTAACAAACAAACAAACAAAACAACACAGTGTAGACATTGTAACAGAAAATGTTTTCTAGGATTAAGAGAATGGTCAATTTAGGGCATAAATGCAAGTAGAGTACAATATAGGAGGCAATTAATGCTGTTTATATAAAATGCAACAGAAATTGCTATGCTGTATTTCCCATTTTCTGTTTTAAGATTGATAATCGTAAAGTATATTTACAGCAGAAAGCAAAATATTCTATTTCCATCCAACCAAGCTAGCACACAAATTACCATGCAAAGAGAGTTTAAAGTTCTGGTATGCTGCTATTTGCTATGAATCATACACAGCCTGTATGTATCTGACACCCTGTAAACAACTATTTTAAAAGCAACATCAGCAGTAAATACATTTAATTCCCAGAAGACCCACTACAATTGCTTTGCTTGGTGTCAAGGAGTTTGATTCACAAAAGAAATGGTGCTTATCTGTAAATACAGTTAGCAGAAGGCACACCACCATTTCAGGACTTGTTCATCAGTTTGATATCAGATTTATTCAACCTCATTGGCTATCTTGGGAGGGAAAATAGGGCTTTCTTGGACTTTTCTGAATCAGCCATCTACATGACAAGCGCAGGTGAACACAGGACAAGCTGGCTCAGTGCCACCCCACCACCAGCCTCTGGAGGAACAGCTCCCATAAGCTCTGCACTGGCAGCAGCAGCCCATGGCCAAAGGGGCTGGGAGCTCAGGGTTGTGGGGAACAGCCACAGCCGCCTGCGTGCCCGGTGCCACCTCCAACCAGCTTGAGTCACCCAGTCACCTCTTTTCTCCTGGCTAGGGGGAAGACATCTTGGGAATGAGTTCAGAGATAAATTCAGACTTGGGCTGCTGGATTTACAGTGCAATGCCACGTTTGCTCGGGCATGCGTGTTTTCAGGTTGCAAAATAACTGGGAGAAGAGTTTGCTATGTTTGGAGTAATACAAGAGCCTGCTTACAAATGCACTGTGTTCAGGTACTTTGAAATTACTATCTCCTGATACTCTGTCCCATAACACACTTTTTAGCAATGGACTCCACTGCTATTTTATGCAAAATTAGTCTACAGTTTAATACAGCCTTTGGAGAACTCCACATTTGAAGGGCTCTGGCATAAGTCAGTGGGAAAGGGTTGTCATGTTATGTTGTGGCTCAGGTTAAGTGATGCCAATCAGTCAGGTTTCTGACCAAACAGACCTCTGTCATGTTCCTTGGCTGTGAATGATTTCTGAATTTTCAGGGCATTTTGCGGACATCCGTAAGCAAACTCTGTCCATGCTGCAAACTGAACAAAGGCTATGTAGTTGTGATCAACTGTATTTCAAGGCCACTCAGATCTACCGAATCAACAAATGGTTTCAGGAGTGGTGCCACAGTCAAGGGTTTGGCTACTTTGACCATGGGACTCACTTTGAGAAACCTGGTCTACTGGAGGCTGACAGGGTCCATCTGTCAGAGAAGGGGAAGAGCATCTTTGGTCATAGGCTTGCCAACCTAGCGAAAAGGGCTTTAAGCTAAAGTTGCCAGGGGAGGGGATCCTCAATCCACCCCAGTCACACCATTTTGAAGCCAGGGCCAGCAATAGATACACAGAGTCTGGAGATGAATCACAGGCCAGCAGGAAAGCACCTGAAGAGCAACACAAAGGACTTCTTGCCAGTAAGTCAGCTTCATCGGGGGCCCAACTGAAGTGTCTCTATGCAAATACACGTAACAAACAAGAAGAGTTAGAGACCTGCACATGCCTGCAGGGTTATGATCTCATTATCATCACGGAGACGTGGTGGGAGGGATGGTAGGTGGGATTCCTATGACTGGAATGTTGGAATGGAGGGATGCAGGCTCTTCAGGGAGGACAGGAAGGGAGACAAGGAGGGGTGTCACCCTCTATGTCAGTGACCCACTGGAGTTCATGGAGTTCCAAGCAGCCAGGGATCAGGTTAAGAAAGCAAAAGCACTGATAAAATTAAATCTGGCCAGGGACACCAAGGGCAACAAAAAAAGCTTCTATAGGTACGTTGGGGATAAAAGGAAGGCTCTGGATAATGTGGGCCCTCTCAAGAAGGAAGTGGGAGACCTCATTATCCAGGATATGGAGAAGGCTGAGGTACTCAATAACTTTTTTGTGTCAGTGTTCACCAGCTCAAGCCACATCACCCAAATCACTGAAGGCAAAGGCAGGGACTGGGAGAATGAAGAACCACCCACTGTGGGAGAAGATCTGGAGCAAGACAACCTAAGGAATGTGAAGGTGCACAAGTCCATGGGACCAGATGAGATACATTTCAGAAGTCAAAGGGAGCCTACAGGAAACATGGGGAGGGACTCTTTATCAGGGAGTGTAGTGACAGGATGAGGGGTAACGGTCTTAAACTGAAAGAGGGTAGATTTAGACTGGATATTAGGAGGAAGTATTTTACTGTGAGGGTGGTGAGGCACTGGAACATGTTGCCCAGGGAAGCTGTGGATGCCCCATCCCTGCAGGTGTTCAAGGCCAGGCTGGATGAGGCTTTGAGCAACTTGGACTAGTGGAAGGTGTCCCTGCTCATGGCAGGGGTTTGGAACTAGATGATCTTTAAGGTCCCTTCCAATCCAAACTATTCTGTGATTCTATGATTCTATTCAGCTAATTTGTCTCCCTCGGCTCCTGAGGGATCAGAATCATCTGGAGACACATGCATAGTTCCTTTTTGTATTTTGCAATCATCTTTAGCCTGCTTACCTCAGAAAACAAGGCTTAAGAAATTCTTCAGTCTGTGTTTAAGTGAAAACTTTCAAATTTGTTTGAAGGATCACAGTTCTAGGCGGCTCCTATAAAGGTGGGGTTTGGGTGGGAGGCATTTCTAGATAGACAGCTCGGTAGGCTTGGAAAGAAATTGAGGGAGTGGCTAATATCACCCTTCAATTTGGCATCTGCGGTGAAGACAGACCCTAAAACCAGGTTTCATCAGTGCTCAGAGAACAACTTCTTGGGCCCTCATGACATTAAACATTATGTGGTGCCTGGAGGATACAACTGGAGACATTGTGACACAAGGGTGGTAAACACATGTTGCAAAATGTATTATGCAAGTTTTGCATATTGTCAAAATTTTACTTTGTGCATTTATTTCATTGTTTCCCAATAATGATTTGACTCTTCACAGGAGTAGCGTCACAAGATGCTCAGAGCACCAGGTTGAACAACCTGACTGTAATAATAAAATCAGTCACTTTATAAAATGTCCAAATGGTTTAGACATTTAAAAAAATAAGTGTATTGAAATTTGGGATATTCTGCCTAGAGTATGCCTTTGTCATTTTATGAAATGATTTGTTTCATAACTGCACTGTCATATACATAGCCTGAACTTGTGAGACCCTGAGACCAGTACAGTTTTGCTGTCTGCCATCACCCATGGGTCTCTTTCAGCTGTGGTGCTTCCCACATTCCTATGTCCCACTGAACATGCTTTAAAGTGCACCCATCACTTCCCCAATGACTTACTATGAGTTTTACTGAGTCACATTTTGTTGTTTTCCTACTCTGATCCAACAAAAGGATGTTAAAAAAAAACCCTAAACAATAAAACAAGAGAAAAAAACTCCTGTGATCATCTCCTTTATTTTTTATGAGATTTGAGGTCAGGTTGTTATTACTGTTTGCATTTTTTTCCTTTGTCTTCCTAGGTGTTTGCATTTATTCCCATATCTACATATCTCAGCAGTATGTATACCATCAATGTAACCCATTGCTGCATGGAAGATAAAAACTCCCCTGGTACTTCCACTTCAGAGCAGATGAGTTGTTTCCAACCCCCATCTACAGCTCAGGCTGTGTAGCAACCTCTTGTTTTAACCCTAGAGACTCTGTCTTCCAGTCCTGAGTTTCAGCTAAGAGACGATTATAACCTTTGCTCCTCACTTTACCTTATTCACTAAGCTGTTAAATGATAGTCTTCAGAATCACCACAAGCCTTTGTCTTTGATTGGGGTACATCTATATTTATCATCACCCTTTGTTTATGGTATTACTGTCAGCTTTCAATCTGTATGACAAGTTTCCCTTTCCAACTCAATTTGAATTAATTTTGAGATTACAACTTTGTGGGACACAGTAATTAAAGGCAGGAGTGCACTCCAAACCTAGAGCATCTACAGATTTTCCTTCCCTCATGAGTGTGGGGATTTTGTTTTTAAAAGCAGTTAATGATTGTGGCAAATTATATTTCTTCCAAATGAAGGCTGCTTGTTGCTTGTAGCTCTTTTACACAAGAAGAAGGGAGCCAGACCCAGCACATATAAGCAAAAGAAGGCACCACCTGATGCCTTTTTGATCCCCATCGTTCATGATAGGACCAGAGAGTCATCAATGTTAAATCATAACACAGGAACAGTCCCTAGCACATACTGTAGGTAGCAGCAGCTGGGACAACAAGAGTTATCTCTCAGCCCAGCACTACATGCATTTAGATAGACCAAAATGACTTACTAAAATAGTAGGCAGAATAAAGAAATGTGAAACTTACACCTTCCATTGAGCTCTTCATTATTTCATTCCAGGTTCTTTTGCGCTCAGCATTGTGCCTACGATCTGACATGCAGCCAGGATCCAACACACAGATTAGACAGCACTAGAGAGCAAAACATATGGGACAGCCTCATCAGAAAACGCAACACCAGCAGCCATTCCTAGTATTATGTGTTAATCTAGCTTGAGGGGAAAGTAAAATTAAATTTGCCTTAATATTTTTTACACATAAAACAAGCTTGCATAGATAAAATAGCTTTGGGTCATTAACAGAGTGCTGCATATGCAGTCTGCTGAGACAACAGCTGAGTCTGTTAACAGACCCAGGCTAAACAGATTAAACAACACTTTGTACCTTGTGTGACACAAACAGAAGGGTCTGCTCCCATTGGTCTTATTGTACCTTCTCTGGGGGCTTTGATATACTTTATCTTGATCCCATCAAGAAATCCTAATCCTGGTCCATAAATGTTTTTTTACAAGAGCTAAAAGTACCTTATCAGCTCTCCCCTTGCTTTTCTTTAACAATCACTCAGTTACAGAGGCAACAACACACGCTGCAGAAGGATTAACTACTTCAACCTGATGGAAAAACCTGTAGAGTTACAGGCAAGATTTTAATACCTGTCTCATTTCAGATACTTCGTGGTATGTCTGCTCACCCTCCTGATCGCATGTGA
Source organism: Pterocles orientalis (assembly GCA_011057875.1). Taxonomy (NCBI): domain Eukaryota; kingdom Metazoa; phylum Chordata; class Aves; order Pterocliformes; family Pteroclidae; genus Pterocles; species Pterocles orientalis. The sequence goes on along the minus strand of WKFP01014843.1, from coordinate 1,905,262 downwards.
TAGATTCATATTATTCCTGGGATCAGTAATTCATTGGGTTTCCCCACTATCACCTTTTCCTTTCCCCCTCTCCTTCTTCACAAGGTGTTTTCCAGTATACAGTGTTAAACTGGAAAACATAGCCTGTCAATAGTCTCAGAGGTATTCCTTGCAGGTCAGAATAGTGCTAAGGAGCTTGGTCTGAAATTATGTGTATAAGCAAAATTCAAGCAAATCAAGGTTGGGTCAGAGTTTTCACAGAGAAAACTACCATTGCAGGCCATGCTTACAATCTTAATTAGAGAGTCTTCATGACTACGGTTACTGAGACTCTTTGTTAGAACTGCCAGCTGCTTGATATGTCTTTTGTCTTTTATAACTAAGAAAACTTTGAAAGAGTGGTAGAATCTGTGGAAATATCCTAAGCCATATGAAGTACATGGTACTGAGGACTGAAACAGATAGTCTACTTGCTGATCAAAAATGTCATAAACAGACAGGGTTCTTGCTAACTGCCTAGTGCCATCTATTGATGAAAGAGTAAAAGCTGAAGGCATTTGTTGCAGAATGTACGCATGCAACAACCTTCAGCCTGACAGCACAGGAGGGGGAAGTGGCTGCAGAGCCTCCACAGCACTTCTGCTGAGTTTGGGCTTTATGCCTGTTCCTGTTCCCAGACTTGGAAGATCCCCCTGGAGCTGCAAGAAGCAGGAGCTGTCCTTGTGCTCACCATATGCCTTCGTATGGGCTCGGTATCCAGCAGGAGCTGTCCTTGTGCTCACCATATGCCTTCGTATGGGCTCGGTATCCACCCAGTTCCTGTTAGCTTTTCTCCCTTAGGCTCAATGTCACTAGGGAATCGAGAGGTCACTACTGCCCCAGGATCTATGTCAGATGCCAGGAGGATTTTCCCACTCCACACAGGAGAGAACTGCAGCCATCAACTGCGCTTCATTTCTCACTGAGTATTCTCATAGCCAGGAAAGAAACATTACAGGTATGAACCAGTTCCAGAACAGGAAACCTATGTGAGCTAGCTATTGGTGGAATTCAGCAGTTCCGTAACTTTGCTGAGACATTCATGCAGAGTGAAATAATACACTCAGGAGTGCCCCATTGGCCTCCAGCTGCTCTTCCAGAAGGACATGGGTTTCTGCAGCTGGTGTGACGTATCTGACAAACTACTGGAGACAGCTCAAGTGACATTAGACTCCTGTGCTCAGACAACCGAATCAAGGCACTAGACAACACCATCCATGGAATTTGTTGGTTGATTCTTTGCCCCAAATGAGACACCTGTGTTGCTCTGTGGGATTTCTGGTGTACACATGTAAAACAACGTTAGGAGCTACTCAATTCACAGCTCTTTCATTCTGTCTCCACCACATCACAGGACCTATTTACCATTGCTAGAGGTGGTCATTGACAGCAGAAGGCTGTAGACAGCTAAGTAGTGGTGGCTTTATCCAAGTGAAGAGACCAAAGAACTGGGCTAGATTTTAAATTATAAATTCCACAGCAAAGAGACAATTTTCTCTTTACGTAAGGCAGCATTCAGGGACTTGAGACTTTGGGAAGTGAAAGCTGCGAAGCAAGAGTGAATATACAGGACTGTGTTGCTTTTGTATAATAAACAATGTGACTTTGTATGATAAATAATTATGCAATAACTTTTCTTTCTGAAGCAAAGTTACTGCTCCCAGAGTGTTGCAGGCATGACAAATAAGTTAGACCTTGGGTAAGCACAGGGACGAGAGCAGTGCAAGTCTCCTGTGAGAGAAAGATATTGATAGATGTTGAACTGGGAATGTACTCTGAGTGACCAAGAAAGATCAGAATAGTTTAACCTTGCCACTGCAGTATCTAGACCCACATGGAAAATTAGTGCAGGGGCAGAGGAAACCAGGCAAGGGCACAGAGCCATCTGAAACTCTTTCTGCGATAGCCACACCAAGCATCTGCAGAGCGGAAACAGAGCAGCAGGTGAGCTCTTCTAGTCCTCCACTAATCCAAGTGGTTGAATAGCTATCAAACTCCTTAAAATTGTTCAGACTGTTTTGCTTCCAAACCACGCTGTCTCTGAACCTTTCCACTCACATAGTTAGGCCCTTTCTACCAAGTGAAAATCTTATTCTGTTCATGGATAGTTTATTCCCACCAAAAATGATTGTGTGCAGTGACAGAATACAACAGATACTTCTTTTCTGAGCTTTTAACTCTACTTCTGTCTTTGAATCCCATTAGAGCCTCCCAGCTGGTATGAGAGTCCCATTGAGCTAGACACACCATCAGGATCACACATAACAAAACTCTGTCTCCAAGTTCTAGAGATGTTCTACACACAACATTGTGTATTTCCAGACTAGGGTCAAAATGAGCGGTTGCCAAGGCAGAATTAGTCTGGTTAATGAGGCTTTCATTCCAGGAAAATAAGATAAAGTATTTCCTCATATCTCTGTTTCCATATAGTAGCTACTTTTGTATAATGATTAGAGTAGGGTAAGATATTGTTAGTGGTTCAGAAGAGCAAAGTAATAAAAGGGATTGAGCAGTGTGGAGAGAAGAGAATGCACAGAACTTTAAAAGATACTTAATGCATCCATAAATAAGCTAAGATAATATTATATACAGCTCCTGTAGACTCTCATAGGCAATACTAGGAAGAAGAGAGTGATGTCTCATAAGAAAATAAGAGGGACCAAAATACACATTTTCTCTTCCCTCCTCCTCTCCCCCCCTCCCCTGTAAAGGTCAGGAGAGTGTCCTAAAATTGTACCCTTCACAAAAACTCTGTGGTACTTATTTGGCAAATGAAAAAGTCTTTAAAATGTTTTTAATGCTACACTTCATTGCTGTGTGCTTTTTTTTCCCTGCTAATGAATACCATTATATCCATAATGCATAACATATAGAGATATTAATTTTTTTATATTCATGAATTACTAGTCCGATTGGTTTTTTGGTTTTTGATGGCTTTTTTCCAAAGCAGTGATTCTTAAAAGCAACAATTGAACATCTGCAGGCCCCCAAAATCCAGTGTTTTCACGAAAACTGAAGTTTGTCCCCTATCTATTTTTCCTTCTGTCATACCATAGAAAAGAAGAAGAAAACTTTGGGGAAGAGGGGGGAAGGAAAACTAGAAGAAACATGATAGGGACTGATGCTGACAGAGGAATCCCTGGGTTGCCATCTGTCCTCTGAGCACTCTCTATTCATGTCATTCATGCCTATACTTTACACAGTATGAGGCCAGTGAGCAGCCCTTCGAGCCAAGAAGGGAAACCAGGGGGTTATCCCAACTATCCAGATACAACAGTACTATCTTTGTCTTCCAATTCCTGTGAAGCACTTGTTATTTCATGGGAAGCATAGTAACTTCAACAGGAGGGATTTAGATGATTCTCACTAGCACAGTACCACTCCACAACCTGGGCCAGGAGTTTCGGAAGGGTGGGGGCTTTGTGTTCCTTCAGGCAGAAGACAGCACGTTTTTGTGTCCCAGAGCACCCTTTTAGTACTAGATAAAGCAGGATCTTCTCTTTTGATTTGATTTTTAAGGTAAAGGGGGATAACCTAGCAGATTACCTTCACTAGGCAGGCATAGGGGGGAGCACAGAGTTTGGGGGTTTCCTGAGGATGGTGGATGAGATGGAAAATTAAAAACTCCACTACAGAAAAGAGTTCATGCCCAGTTTTTCTTTAAAAATTATTTAATTAAATTACATTCTTCAAAATAGTTTTGACTCCAACGAGAACATCTCCAAACTGTGGTTGGGATTTCTGAGGTGCACGGTATGGGAGGGGCCCAGGGCCAGGGAGAAAGCAGTGTGAGCAGCCTCATGGCCAGCTGTCCTGCCAGCTACCCAGCAAAGCTGAGTTTGGGAACACTTTCTCTGTGGCTGTGGGCAGCAGAAGTGACAAAGCCTCGGTGTCAGGGAGCAGCACTGCAGCGGGAGCTTCCAGGTCAGAGCAGCTTCCTCCTGGCTGCTGGACCAGCTGTTAGCATCAAATGAGCTGTCTTAGCGTGGACTGTGGCTTGTCCTCGCTGGCGCTTAGGGCCATCCATGGGTAGAGGTAGTAAACCAGTTAACAGCAACAGACAGGAAATCACAACTTTTTCATGGCCACAACAAGGCTTTTGTCTACCTTGGTGCTTTCCTAAACTGAAATGTCACTTTGCAGCTCTTCATATAGATCCATGTGTATTAACAGCAGAGTCACTGTCAGGGTATTCTACACACACAGGCCCAAGGCAGGTTAAGACTTCCCTCAGTTGAAGCATGGAAGTCATTCTTTGCAGTCGTGTCTGATGCTGCAGCCCTAGCAGAACGGTACTGCCCTTCTGCAGCAGCAGGAAATGTGAAACAAAGTCATGACAGTGTGGACAGACTTACGGTTGTAAACCATATATTGAGACATACATATACTGAGACAGCTCCAGACCTGAGAAGGCACATGGCACCCACTCGCTGGTATATATCTGTATGTCACACACAGAAGCATCCCATCCCAGTGGATGAATAAATAATGCAGTAAATTGGGGTGAATTTGGTACATATGAGAAGCTTCAGCCAGGGAACAAAAGGCTCAACTGGTTATCAGCTGGCCAGGAGTTTGTCACTGTTGTGCTGTCTATTGCACTGCTGGGGTGAAGGAAGCCACAGTGACAGTATTGACTGAACCGTGTGTGACAGAGAGGTCAGACTCCCTGGCAGAGGTGGCTTTCGAGGGAGAGCCATCAGCACAGTGAACGCAACTATAAAATTACCTTCAACTTTTTCCCAAGGAATAATAGCTTCCTGATTAAATCGCTGGTTTAATCTCTGATTCTGCCACGCAAGTTCTGATTGACCTCGGAGTGACCCTGAAAAATGAAATCCTGCTCTCAACTCTCACCACAGCCTAGATATGCAGCTCTTCTCCAGCAAGCTTTCAAAGGTACTTAGAAGCCCCAGGGTGAAGGCTGGCATTTAGTAGACAGACATAAGCATAAACAAGTTCTAAGACACTTTATTTGAAAATTAGATACATGGCCCGCTCAGGCATTGCTGAAAAACCCAGCAGGTGCTGAGCTGTATCTTCGTAAGTTTTCGAAAAAATGTAGCTGCTTCCACCTGCTTTCTGACACTACTCACTTTAACAGTACTCCCCTAATACAGTGAGGTGTGTTGGCTATAAGTTCACTACTAGCTGTGAACTGTTCAACCTGGAATAATGAGCAAACTTTTAAGTCCCTACCTAAGTACGCAAGAAACAGACATCATGGAGCTGAACAAATTGCTGAATTTCTTGCACTAATGATAAATGCACAGGAGAGGGGGCTGTAGGACCAGATTGATTTTCTCTAAAGGAACCTTGAAAAGCTGAACGCACAGTAACAATTAGACAGTAAGTTGGACTTTAATGACAGCCATTTTTTAAAATGCTTTTAAATAGTCTTGTGTTATATATAGCCAAGACATAAGGACTTTAATATCAATGAACACTCTTAATCTTACCTATATATTCCAACTGCAGAAATACATCTTGCAAAGATTCTTGACTGCTTTGTGCGACATAAACACCTTCTAGGATCATGAGATCAGCATGACTTAAGTGTGATGAGTGCAGAAGGGGCAGCCAAGTGGAAGACAGGCTCCTGAAACTGCTTAGATAGATCAGCTTGAAAGATGGGAATTGGAGAGCAATCAGGATAATTTTACCTTCATCTAGTAGAGACAGGGAGTTTAGAGATAAAAAAGAACAATAACCTTCCTACCTTAATATGTCTGTTCTTGTCACTTCGTTGTGTGCACAAGGTCTGTTACAGCTTGCTTCTCCTTAGACTTTCTTAAACTTAATTTGCGAACAGTGTAGCGACAATGGTTACATCCCCCAAAAGTCAAAACCTTTGTGAGATTATTCTTGATCTGATTACAGTGGCTCAAATGTTGTATGATGAGATATCTTTATGAAAGATATTTTTAAAACTGAACTAAGAAGACGGCTTCAGCAGATTTCAACACAGGAATCCACTCCTCGGGTATAAAAGAACCCGTGAAAGAAAGCTCCCAGAAACATTTATCAGTATTTACAATTTTATGAATAATCTGAACTGTTGTTCAAAACTGTAATATATGTGCTGATGTTTTGTTTCCCACAAGCAGGGTACTTGGCCTTGTTTAGACACAGTTTGTTTTTTTAAACTGAGCTTTTGGACTCTATGTCTTCTGTAGTGCACAACTTAAAAGATGCTAATGCAGCCTTGGGGTCACATTTCAGGTGTCCCTGATGTGATTATCTGAGTTAAACCACATACCACAGATGTCTTTTGATAATATTTATGATGTGCTTGGAATCACAGTCACTCTGTCTTTAAAATCAGAAAACTGACCCTGTGGGCTTTGAGGTTTTTTTTGTTTGTTTGTTTTGCAGATTTTATCACTTTATCTTCTATGGTAATGAGAAACTCGTGCTCTTGACTGAAGAGCTTGGCCAACAATAAATTTGCAGAAATGTTTTGGATTTTTTTTTATAACTCAGAGTGAATACTTGAGGAGTTTTTGCAATTTTTCCTAGAGACGAACAATGACTCATGGTTGTTTCTTATATTATATTTTTCAGCCTGTGCATACTTACAACTCATGATGCATAATTGTGAGACCGTCTGAATAATGGATATTTAGCATCAGTGAAATTCTATGCATAGAAAGGTAGTCCTGGACCTCTCTAAAGACTGGCAGAAGCGAAGAGAAGTGGGGTCCTCTCACCCCATCTGTAAAGAGGGACTTAGAGGAGAGGGGATGACTTTCCTTCCTGTTGCAAGGTACCTTCTCTGTAGCCTGAGAGAAAGTCAGGACTAGACCAGTTGCCTCCCTTGCCTCCCTTTTAGGTGACCAATATTAGACTAAATGAACCCCCTGGTCAGGCCTAAATCAAAAATTGTTTTAAATGAAAAATTCCCTACATATTTTTTTAGTAACCTAGGTAATTTTGGCTTTTATTTTCCTCCCAAACTCTATTATGAGATGAGACAAGCTATGTCCCTGAAGGCTTGACTAAAGCAGATGCCATGGCTATTTTCATTAAAAAATACAGTGGGAGGAGGAACTGTACACTATTTTTACACAGCAGGTGACTTATTAGCTCACTCAAGATGTGGGGGATCCATATCAAAGCAATCCAATGGGAAACAAAAGCAGGCAGACAAAGCTGTCATCCCTGACAGCATGATGACTATGAGTACAGCTCTATTGAGCTGCAGTTTCAGTAAGGTCAGGTGATCACAGACTATGATTAAGACAATCAAACACACGACAAGATGGTCAAGGATATAGATCTTTCATTAGTATTTGGTCTTGGACATAACTAAGAACATTGGAGCTATTGTGAGCCTTTCTACCTCATGGTGAATAAATCCCTTAATTCCTCCCTGTCTGCATTCCTCAGTTTGCAAAATGGTTTTGCAGTTGTGGGACTGTCCTGGTTATGCTTATATTGCTTGAAAGAGTAAACTTCAGACAACTGAACACAGGACAAACTGTGGCTCCTTGCCCCCGAGGAGTCCAAAAGACACGTGCTGGCT
>WKFP01014843.1:1849421-1886528 GCA_011057875.1 Pterocles orientalis | reverse complement strand
CAGGCATTTTAAATTATGGCAAATTTACTGGGATAGTCTTAGCTGTGTTGTCTCTGCTTCACATATTTAAATATTGAATAATACCTTAGATCAGATAGTCTAGCTTCAGTATTAACTGCACATTGTACCACACAGCCAAGGAGATTTAAAACAGTATGACTGTGTGCCTAGGTCATCTTTTCACTTTCAGAGCTGAAAGTTCAAAGCATCTATTTTCAGTAGCATAAGAAGCATGGACCTTGCCTAAATGAAAGCGAGGCAACAGCTGTGCTGAAATCCTTTAAGTGCTGTAACCCCATTCGTATGGATGCAGTTTTGCCAGTTTAAAGGTTTAAGCTGGCCCGGTTTATTCACAAATAGGAAAGGGAAAAGACTGCCCCAGTAAAAATGCATCCAACATATCTACATCCACACTGGGAACTGCATCAGTTTAAGAAAAAAAAAAAAAAAAAAAAGAAAAGAAAAAAGAAAAAAAAAATTTCCTTAATGGTCTGTTTGCAGGAATTGCTGTGATTCTTCCCAATAACACTTCCGTGTATCTCGGTGCCCCAGCAGAGCTGGGGCCCTAATTCATGCTTAACACAGACACACAGGAAAAGCCCAGATGCCTGTGGCAGTGCCACGCCTAAGCACTCAGGTGAGTGAAACAGCTGCTTTTACCAGGTCTGGTCAATGTGCAGAAGTTTTCGCTGGTCACAGATTCCTAAAAACCAACACCAGAAAGGACTCTTCTAATAGATTTGAGTCTTATTTCCTCCGTATGTATGTTTGACAGAAATATAACATCTAGAAAAGCATCTGTCCTTGAAGACTTTAAGGACTACAAAATCTATCACGTTAGCCATGTATGCTGGAACATACTGGTTTATTTTTTATTATATTAAGATATTTTGTTGTAACAAGATTAACACACTCAAGTTAAACTTCTTTGTACAACTGCTCTGTCCTTATTGCTAATTACCCACTAGCTTTTAGTCACTGTATTTCCACTCTGCTCATGAAATTACTGAGCAGAGTGAAAGGACTCCCACTAAAACCCATTGAACTCTACCGGAAACAGCCCCACCTGATGATTCTTTCCTACTGATAGTTAATTCTTGAATTAAGTTACCAGTTTTTAATCTGTTTTACATGTGTACTACTTATGTTGCAATGCGATGTTTTAAACCAAGAACACCATACAGCATTAAGATGCTTCACCCATTTTTAAATACATGCATACTTAGTCGATTTTAGACATTTTAGACCAATTTCTTGCCCTGTTGATGTGACTAATGAAGCTGGGAAGACACTGTCTAGAGGTACATGATGTTAATATACTCTGCTAACTGATTTATTCAAATAAACATGTCTTGTTTTGGACATTGCCTCACTGGCATTGACTCAGGTTATACTAGTTTACTTTCATTGGCTCTGAATTGCACCTAGTTAATTTCACTGATTTGTAATCATACTTAGAGCTGTGTTCAGATCAATTCAAAAATTTTACCATACACCTTACAGTTTTCACTGGTAAATAAGAAGCACTCAGTAAATGCACTTCATTAGTATTATCAGCATAAAGAAAGCCTACAGCTGTCTCACATATGAATTTCTTAACCAGTAGTCTTCTAGCATTAGATCTTCTCAGATGTGAAAAGTTCATAGGTGATAAAAACTTAAAAGACAAATCCGAGGGCAGCGGCACAGTTCTATGGAGATCTCCCACAGTTGTTCTATTCTCTTTATTTTTATGCTCTCTCTTACGAGTGATCAGATCACTCCAAGTAGCAGGTGAAGTCACACTAAGTCAAGCAATCATAAGTAGTCAGATACCTCCTGATATAATTAATATAAGGAACATTCTTTATTGCAATTATATGTACTATTTTTTACAAAACCTGCCACTGTTCATGTAAAAGTGAAACTTATGACTTGGCATTGAAGAATATGAGAGTGAGAATTTTCTCCATTAGTCCAATTCAAGTTTGTCTGAGGTTTAAAGTTATACCATTGTTTTTTACCCTGGTGCTCTGAAGCTACATCAAATGAGCTAGTGTCAGTTCTTGTCCTCGTAAAAAGAGGTTGATATAGCAAGAACCCATCACAACTGTCGGCTTCCCAGCAGACAGGCACATGAGTTGCTCCTTGGGAAGGCTCCTGTGATAGCTGGGCATTTTCAAGATTTTTTCTTTATGTTGCTGATAAGCATACCAGACCCACAAAACAAACTGCAGGGCTTTTGCTGCAATCTTGGCTTGCTCTCATTCTCAGATTCCACTCTGGCAGCTTAAGGATTTTGTTTTGCGTCCAGACAGTGTCTTCAAAAGTTACATTTTTCCTCTCAGTTAGGCTTCCCTAGGATAAGAGTTTTATTGATGCCTTTCATTACTCCAGGGATTCTTTCAACATCTCTTTTTCTTTTCGTAAGTCCATCCAGGACTTATTGTGCAAACCAAGAAATCAACCTCATTGTTAGGGCAAGATATACTAATGTTGCTCTTAAAATTGCTACTAAAAACAGCTTTTGTAGGGAGAATGCAAACCATTTCTCACCTATACTTATCAAGTTCCTAGCTGAACTTTTATTTTCTGTAAAAACATCTTTCTATTGCAGTCTGTAGATTGCCCTAGCTGGCCTGCACTTTCTAATGTTATCACTTTTTGGCCTCTTTTAAAACAAGACGTTAGATAAGAGTATATTGGAAAATACTTTTAGGAACAGTTCTTTCAAGGTTGTCAAATACTACATGCAAAAAGACACATGATGTTGTGTGCAGAGTTCTTACTGGAATATGTACAAATGTATGGGTGTTTCCAGCTGTATACAGTAATTCCTAAGGGAAAACGCATGATATTTAGCAACACTTTTTTCAAAGTATGCAATGAACTCTTTAAGTATCAGCCTTTAGCTTAACTGTGGGGGAGCAAAGAATGCCCCATGCAAACAAACAGTACGGAGCAAAAATAGTGAAATTACCTTTCAAAGAAATAACTTAAGTGATTCCCTGTTAATTGCTGTGTCTTAGCAGCCCTTCAGAAAAGATGTGCCACCTGAGACTGTGTTGTGTCACATATTGGATGTGCATTGCACCAAGTAAACTGTTAGGTTTTGGTCAAGGCAATTCACTGCCTGTTCCCATTTCTGATGCTTCTTGATCCCTATTGCAGTGCACCATACTCAAACTATCTATAGAATAATCAATACAACATATAGAATAATCAATATACCACTACTTTAATTTTGCAGAATCATAATTCAGCTCCCTTTTTCTATCTGACTATGAAGATTGTCTGATCATGGCACCTCTACAGCGAAGCTAGCCTTACAGGCTAGAAGACACAGGAGATTTGCAAATTAGGGTCAAAGCCATCAAATGAACCTTCATTTTGACCCGTGATGGTATGAAACCAGCACCATCTTATCCTGTAGAATGACTCACCAAGTGTAAGTTTATTAGTTCTTGTGGAAGTAATAAAAATAACTTTATGAAGAGTAATTATGGTATTTTGCTCCTTTCTTTCCTTGGTAGAAACATCACACATGTCCTACCAAATATTTGCTTTGGTACACCAGGTAAAATCCTACTGGAAATTTGGGCACACAATCTGAGCAAGGGAAAATGTTTAGATTCCTGCCTTCTTACACAAAGAGACTGTGAGGTTGAAGATGGGTTAAGTTTGCGGTGTTAGCTTATGCATGTAAAACCCCCACAACACACATGCGCTAAGAAGTAACAACTACAGCCCAGCAGACAAATTCTTGTGAATGCAGTGTTCTCCAGTGAAACAAAGTAAAGATAGGGAGAAATATATGAACATACATAATTTTACTTTTAAATTCACGTGACATGCTGGATGTTGAAAGAAATGGCTGCATTTTGTCTGTGTTATGGCAATGCCTTGAGTCTTCATCCAAGACCAGAGGATTCACTGGGCCACACGGTGCCACAGCTGCAAACACTCCTTGTCACACATGGCTTACAGTCTAAATAACTGAGACAGGCAAATGGTAAAAGGGGAAACAGAGATACAGGAGTATCTCACTTGAGGTCACACGGTTGGTCAGTCACAGAGCTGAGATTAGAAAGGGGGCCCCCAGGCCCCCACTCCAGTGCCCTCACCACGAGACTGTGCTGCCCATCCCTGCTCGGCTCTTGAAAGCAGCACAATTTGTTACAGAAGCTCCTTGCAGAAGCGATAAGTCTAAATGGAGTTACAAAGCATGCAATGCTGATAACTGTGGGTTTTGTTGAATTACAGAGACGAGCGTAAGGAAGCCATCAAAATTATTCTGGAATTTGGGTTTAAGAAGTAAAGCAGCATAATTAAAAAATAGCTAATTTGAATAGTTCTATGTATCCCCACTCTCTGATCAGGTTAATCACTTAATTTGATTATTTTCTGAAATCCTTTTAAATCGTTAACATTGTAAAAAAAACCTTCTAGTACAAAATGATGAAAGTAGAATTTTATAGTCTTGTAATAAGGGTAGACAATTGCTTCAACTTATTTTCAGGCCTGAAGCTAAGAGGGAAAAGATAGCAATTTTCACATCAGAGAATTACGGTATTTTTGAAAATGTAGGTGCTAAGTATTTTACAAAACATTCTATTTGTGTGTCATTCTGCATAGTTAATTAAAACAATAATAGCTATAAAATATATTTGCCCTTCAGCAGAATTTACTCTCGCTATACTGTTGTCAGGCAATCCTGTGGCCAGCTATGACTATAAAAATAACTTCAAAGGCATATTAATAAAAATAATGCAGTAATGAAGGATCCTTTCTTTGGGAGAGTCTAAAAATGCTGATGTTGTTTGGAATGGTCTCATGCCTATATTGCTGCTGACGATGGTAAATAACTCCAGCTTGCTCAAAATGACTGCATCTCATCCAGGCTGTGCATTCAGGCATTTTGTTCCAGATTAATGCTGATAAATTATGTGGGTGTTGTCTGCTGTTAGGGAGAAAGTGAGTGGAGTGTAGCTTGATTCAGGTGTGGTTCTGGGACGAACAGTAGGAAGCACTGGGGAAGCAATCTGTGGTCATGAGATTCCCATCTCAGTCTCTCAGTTTTAACCTCAAAAACTTAAAAATATATACTGCAGATCTATGAGAAATCTGATGTTTAAATACCTTTCTTCATTCAAGTGGTTCTTTGCATTTGCTGAAGATGAAAGTGATTCCCTAGTTATGAACCCAGGTGACATGAGGGATTATAATGCAGTAAGAAAGTCCAGGAAGAATAAAATATTTGGGTGAGGAGGAGGAGGTAGTTTCCATCAGCTTAAGCTGCTGGTGAGCCTAGCCCTCAACGGGAAACTGGATTCAGCAAGATCAGGAACGGTCATGAGTCTGAGTTTAGCTCTAGGCTAAAGACAGAGCTTTGTGGTATTTTTAGGAAGAAAAGATGTGATAGGAAAAAAAGAGAAAGATGTTAAAAATTAGTGATGCAGGCAGAGAACAAAGGAAAAAAAAAGTGTCACAGGTGTAAAGGAGGATTTTGAAGTGTGTAGGATACTTCATTCCAAAACAAGAGAAGCATTAAGGAGCATGCATCGAAGTTGTAGGTGCCCTTTAAAAAATTTCTTGAGACATTGACAAGATTTGTTTGCAAAGATCTGTAAATTTCAGAAAAGCGTTTCCTCTTCCTAGCCCTGATGTGGATAGTAAGCACATATGTAGGCCAAAAGGTTTGATTCATTTAGGCAATGCTTTCTCTGCTTGAAGAAGCTCACGTACATTAATATTGTCATTCCAGTGAGGTGCCAATGACTATGTTCTCCCAAAGCTTTCTAATGAACACATATGCAAAAGCTATTTACTGGAATTTCTGGAGATACTTTCAAGATACATGGTTATATTTTGAAGGTTGTTTCCATAGTGCTAGACAAAAATAATGGCACAGGCTGTTTCCAAAATAAATACTGTAAAAACTAAACTAGGTATACAGTCATTCTTCCTGATTTAATTATGATGTTCATAAGAAATAATTCTAGCACATGCCTTTTTCTAACCTACACTTTCTGTAAAACATACATGACTCTTTCATCTCACAGGATGAACAGAAGCCCAAGGAGATAACTATATTTTCCTTCTAGCTGCAGAAATACACTGCATTACCATTAAAACCAAGTACTGTCAAGGATATTTTCTTTTGTGTACTGTAATTCAGATGCTAGGAGGATTTTTCTAGGTGAGTTATACAACCACATGTTCTTTACCACCAAATAAGTTGTGCCCATGTATCCCACCTAAATTCAGAACTGTCGATGAAGAAGAAGCTTTAAGAGTTCTCCTTTCCCTGGGTGGTCTCAGAAAACTGTTGTCCTAATCGCTATACCATTGCCACAAGCTTTTGTCACAGAAGGTTATAGGCATTTGGGGGTGAACACTGTCAAGCCAGCACAGCCAGTTTACCACTTTTGAAAGCAGGATCATGTCCAGAGTGTAAGTGATATATACAGGATGTATTCTGCAGAATGTAAGACAACATATTATATGTGTAGTGTACAGAATAGTGAGAATTACAAGTGCTAAGGGGCAAACATGAAAACCTGATTTTTTATTTGATTTTCAAAATAAATATAAACATTTGGTAAAAGACATTTCATAAAATACTCAGAATACCTTTGCAATGGTAGGCAAAACAGAAAATTAAATTTTTAAATAATTTGAAAAAACACTTAATAGCAAGGTAAAAAAGAACGTCCCCTCAAGTAAGTTCTACACTCAATGACCCAGTACCATGCTGACAGTTACTTACTGCTATACTTAGAAAAATAAGTTTTCAAATTTCCTCAGAGGCTGTCAGCATAAGCCCAGAAGAATGAATGTTAATTACTCACCCTAAAAAATATTAATTATTTTTAGTAAAAGTAATTTTCATGAAGTCTCAAGAACTACAGCCTTGGGAAATTGAGTCCTCCTTTCACATATGTGAACACACACACACACAGACAGCACAGCCTGCTTTAGCTCTGCTGTATTGCTAAAAGTATCCGATCAGTTTTTACATTGACTAGAGAACCACTTCAGTGATTGTGCATAGCAGCGAATTCTGCAGTTTGCTTATGTTACATAGCCTAGTACTTTGCTGAAGTCTTATGTAAGCTTGTGCTCTTTAACTAAAGAAAGGGAGGAAAGAAGGAACTGAGGGAAAATAAGGAAGGGTGGAAATTCTCAGGCAATACGTTGTAAAACTTTATATATTGGGAAAATTGAATTAATTGATGCAATAGCCACCACAACTTCTTTCTTCAGGTGAACAAAAAAAAACCCACCACAACCAATCCTAAATTCAGGTGTTACCAGAACTGTGGCAGTCAGCTACATTTATTGTTTGAAAATACAAGTGCTTGCCCTGGATCTCAGCTGTGGAATCCAAAACTCAGGCATGAGTAAAAGGACCACCTGTAACCATACCTATCCAAACTAAACCCTCCAAGAGTTTTAACAAAGAAAAATTGATGGACTTTGCTGCATTCCCAGAAGTAAGCAAATACAGGTTCTGGAGGATGATGGCAGATAGAGCTTTCTAAAACAGGGGTTCCCTCACAGAGAATGAATGCCCTGCCAGCTGTTTCCTCATACTTAATTTGCAGAACTCAAAATGTGTGGATCTCTGTAGAGTTTGACCTGATGGTATATCACAGGGAGAGAAGCAATCTTTCAAGCCACTAGACTCAGTTCCACACAGCTGTGCTCAAATACAACCAAGTTCTCGTAAACCAAACAGTTTGGCAAGAAAAAGGTTTATCTCAGTAGGATAATTTAGTTTAATCTGTTCTTTTATGCAAATCCAACGGTGCTGCTGTCTTTTCAATATCTTCCATAAGGTTTTATTTAAAGTCTAGACATTCTCTACAGAGAATGTGAAATGTGTGGACCTAAAATCGCATTTTAAAACAAGAAGGTTTTAGCAACAGAAGCAAATCTGATGGTTTCTCAAAACCTGGGCAACAGCCAGACTAAGATACATCGCGCAGGCTGTCAGTCAGCAGCAGCACAGCCTGTTTAAAAACCACGCGTTCAGCCCTGTACGGGCTCCTGCTTCATGCAGCCAGCCACCACCCAGCAGCGCACAAAGCAACAGAACCAGCATCCCTCGCTGACCAGCTCTCTTGGGGAATAAACAGGTGCCATGCAACACAGCATCCTCTTTTGTCAGATTGTTGGGGGCTTGTGGGGGATTAAGTTGGTTTTATTTTGAAAATTCTTTTTTTTTTTGAGGTCGTTCAAATACGAATCTGAGTGAAGGCATGGCGGGAAAGGCAATCAGTGTACTAGTAGGTCATGTTATGTTTGCCTCAGCCCACTATTTCTTTCTGTCTACTACTATATAATTCCATACTTTTTAAGTATGCCTGAGAGAATATATACAGAATATATATATATATATATATGGCAAAGATGTGTTGCAAAAGCATATATATGTCAAGGACTCATGTGGCAGGGAGTGGCTGGGCTCCCCTTGGGGGCTGCCAGGCAAGACCTCACCAGCCTGGGCTGGTCCCACCATCCCAGCCAGGAGTAGGGCAGGGCAGGGGGCACCAGGGGTAGCTGGGGCTGGCACCTCTGCCCACTGTTCACTGTCAGGACCAGCAGGACCCGTGGCCGGGCACAGACTGCTGAACTATCCTCAGTCCACAGTCTGGTAAGGCACAGGCAATTCTGTAACTCATATTTGCCTAACGCTTCCCTTCAGCTGAGTACAATGAGCATTACCATCCTGAATTCCCCAGGACCATTTTTCCCCTGCTGTGCTTTAGCATACGCATTTCTGAATTAACAGCTGAGAAATGTTGCTTGCTCTTGCAATGACATTGTCTTTCAAGGTTTTTCCTTTAAACTCCAGCTTCTTAAATGGCAGGGTTGTAGGAAATTCTGATGTTTACTTGTTCATTAGAACTTTTACACTTTGTATTTTCAAAGTAAGTTTTGGGAGCATAAATTCTAAAGCCCCATTTCCTCTCCAGCAGAGCAACCAGTTATCTTTTGATAAAAGTTTGGGGTGGAAACTGCATGGTCCTTGTTAAGTTACTCAATTGCTGCAGAATTAGCTCCATGACACCTGCCCTATGTGATGATGTAACTGATGATGTCAAGGTCTGGAGATCCTGTTTTCAAGCAGAGGCACTGGCATACTGGCAAACTCTCAAAGCAGAACGCACAGATATTCCTCTAATCCCCTTCTTAATCGTGAACAACCAGATGCCATTTTGGACCTACATGAATCCACCCGGTTTTAATGTTTTACTTTTGTCAATGTCACTCTGTGGATTGTTTTTAGAGCATGGCTCCTCCAGGCACAGCTTATTCCTAAAGGCACACGGCAAGGATGGCACTGCTTCTGCTCACTACGTTCCGTTTTCTTTGGGGACGCTTTTTCACGGAATGCTGGCGGAGTTTTGGGGGGGGTTTTCATGGAATACTGGGGAGCGACGGCAACCGCTGGCTGCCCCGGCAGGAGATGGAGGGAGGGGCGGAGGGAGGAGGGCGCAGCCGGGGCCCCAGGCCCGGGTACCGGCACCGGCAAGAAGAACGGCCTGACGCCAGGCCGCGGCGTGCGGGGAAGCACGCGGTGTTTACGGTTGAATGAGGGGCGTGGCCAAGGAGCGCTGCGTCACAGCGGGGCGGGGCAGGCGGCAGGCAGGCTGCAGGCAGGGGCGGGGGGAGGCGGGCGCAGGCAGTGGGCGGTGACGCGTGGGGCGGGCCGGGGTGGTGCAAGGCGCGGCCGGGCGCGCTCCCCCGCGGCACTAGGGGCGGCTGCCCGCGTCCTCCCCGCCATGGGGGTCGGGCTGCGGCGGAGACCCCGTGGGCGGCGCTGACCGGAGCGGCACCCGCCACTGCCGTTGCTCCCGCAGCCGCGCAGAGAGGAGGCTGGGTGGTGGCCGGCGCCCGCGGGCGGGCGACGCGGGGCTCGGCGCGGCGGGCCGCGGGGCTCGGGACCCGGAAGCAGAAGCGGGACCGGGAGGCGGCTGGATGGGAAGGAGCGGCGGCGGCGGCGGGCGGCGATGGGGGAGCAGCAGAGCTCGCTGAGCGCCCCGCGGGCGGCCGCCGCCGCCGCGCCGCCGAGCCCGGCTGGGGGCCCGCGGGAGCCCGGCCTGGATGAGCCTCCTCCGCCGCGAGAGTCGATTCCTGGCGGCGGGGAGACCGGGCCGGCGCGAACCGGGGAGCCGCCGCCCACCACCAGCCCTGAGCGGCGAGGGGCCGACGAGGAGGAGGTGGAGGTAGCGGTGGCGGATGGGCCGGGGGAGCCGGCGGTCCTGGCGGAGGAGGGGTCCGGGCCGGAGGGGGGCAGCGGTCGCCGCCGCCCGCCCCGGCGGCACGTGTACTGTACCGTCTACTGCGTGGAGAACGACCGGCCGCCGGCGGCTCCCGCCTCCCCCCGCGGCGGCCCAGGCGGCGGCAGCGGCCCAGGCGTGGGGCAACCCCCGGCGCGGCGCGGGGTGGCGGCGGGTGGCGACCCGCTGTCGGCGGGAGGCAGCATCGAGGTGGTGGACTTGTACCTGCTGCCCGAGCCGTTCTCCGGGCTGATCGCCGGGGAGTTCGGGCCGCTGCTGTTGCTGAGCTGCCGGGTGTGCCTGGAGGAGAAGCCCATCAAGCCCCTGTCCTGCTGCAAGAAGGCGGTGTGCGAGGAGTGCCTCAAGCGGTACCTCAGCTCCCAGGTAGGGCCGGCAGCTGCCGCGAAGTTGTGCTGGGGCGGGGGGAACGGAGAAGCTCCCGCCGCCGTGCTGCCGCCGCGGGCTCTGAGGCGTCGAGCATCGCTCGGGTCCCACCCGCGGCTTGTGCGCCGGCGGGGAGAGCTCGGGTGGGGTGGCGCAGGAAACCTTCCCATCCCGTGCGTGACGGGTTTGGCCGCAGCCGGCCTGCGAGCGGGTAATTTAATGACCGTTTGTTCCCGAAGGGTTTGTCTGCGCGTCGTTACACGGCCTGTCGGGTCGGTCGCTTTTATGTTTTCAGGCGCTTGCCCATCTTCTAAAGAATTTTCGCTTTGAATTCTCAAACTCTTGCTGTTACGTGGCTGGCACCGGCTTCCTTGAAAGAGGAGGGCGAAGAACGCGAAGGAACAGAGTTTGGGGGCGTTAGCAGCTGCCTCTGAGGCGACTTCTGGGGCTGGGGATTTTGGCGTCCGTCCCGCAGCCCCGCGCAGCGCTCAGCGCCTGTCGGTTCGGTGTGCCCTTGATGGGCTGTGCAGCCGCTGGGCCTGTGCTCTGAGTACGTTGCGTTCGGTATGACGCCCGTTATGTAAGATTAAAACAGCGGAGGGGGTCTGGGCGACTATTCGTGAAGAATCACAGCTACAACAGTAAACAAAAACTTACTTGTGGGGAAAAAAACCCACAAAACGCAACAACTTTTCCATCCTTGGCAGGTAGCTGCTCATCCTGGGTAGATAGCTACTTTTGAAAAGGCTGCTTGTATCTTCATCACTGTTTTGTTGTATCTTCATCACTGTTTTGGTGGTCTGAACTGCCGTTTCCAACAGCAATAAGTAGCTTGAAAGCAAAGCCCTGTCGCTAGCAGCTAGTTTAGCATAACAAAACACTTGTGTTGTTTCTGCCACTAGTGTAGCCATGCCCTAAACGCAAAGAGCAATGGGAGAAGTATGGGTATGTGGGAAAACCAAAACCAAATAAACCCTTTGCTTACTACCTTAATGTTTCTATTCAACAGAAACTTTTGGGATATGCTCAGTGGAGATGTGCTGGTTTGGTAAAATGCATTTTTACATCTGTTGGGAGCCATGCTGGGACAGGCTGTGTTCCCACTGGCTGTGTGCGTTGGGATAAAATAGTTGTCGGGCTGTTCGGACCAGGGAGTATTTCACTGCTTGGAAATTGCATGTGCTGGCTGAAGTGAAGGGTGTGCTTCTCTCCAGGCACCGGTAGCCTATGTGGCATTTACTAATGCTGGTAGCATTTGTTCTGGCTAATCGTGAACGAGCATTTTTATGGACCACTGTTGTTACATTTAGATAACAGGGAAAGGCTTAACGTGGGAGCTGATGATGGAAGAAATGGAGTTGTGTTTTTTGTCTCCTGTGGCACTGAAACTTGGGAACACTTAAGCCTTCTCTTAGACTTCATGCACAGAGCCCAGGATAATTTGCTTTGTAGTTAAGTGGTAGACTGGAAACTCCCAGTAAGTTTTTGGAGTATATTGCCAGTGCACGTTTGTGCCACCTTTGTATTTGCTACTGAGGTCATGTGTCAGAATATTGTTTTTTGAAACTAGAAATTGCAAAGTGATGTGATGTTCTTCTCTAGCTTCTGCAGGTGATCTCATGAGAGTTGTGTGATCGGGTAGCTGAAGCCATACCAAAAAACTCTTCTGCCTGGTTTAGGCTGGACGCTTGGAGGATGGTCCAGCAGCTCGGTGGCAGAAACAGCTGCCTGGCCTGGGGCCCAGGTATATGCCTCATGGAGAAAAGGCTTCTCCGTGTCAGTGATATTAGAGGAGTTTCTGGGGGGGGATGAATGGAAAGGCAATATAGGATAGGAATAAAGTCGCCTTTCACCTTTGAGACCTTGCGCTTCGTGTAGCAAAGAAAAGGAGAAAAGTTACCAAAAGTTAAAAAGGAATGAATGTTGAAAAGCTGTTTCTGTTTGAAAATTTTAGCAGATTTTCAGTTTGGATACAATCAGCTTGATTTAGAAATGTACCTGAAATTGAAAACAAACAAAGCCAACAAATAAACAAAATCCCAAGCAGCAATATGTGTTGTTGAGATCTGGTTTCCTTGTCAGAGAAGTAGCAATCTATGCCCTTTGTTTGAAAGGATGCTGGCTGACTCTTAAGTCTCTGGAGGAGCGGTCTTCCATGCTGAAAATGTGGAGTATGTTGGCAGAAGTGGAACACTAAAAATAATTAATGTTGCCTTTAATTTCTGTGTGCGTTTTCCCACTGAAGAAAGCTGGGTTCTTGATGATGGTTTCATCGTGGTTTCTGGAATGATGCTTAATGGAGTAGCAAAGTAAAAACCCTGTTAGTGCACTCTGCCCTCTTTTATGCAAACATATAGCAGCATCAAAACTCCTGCCCTGGAGCCCTTTATAGATCAGAAAATCAACTGAAGTTTTAGTCATTGTTGAAACGAGTGTTATCCAGATGAAAATACTTCAGCTGCAGAGTTTGCTCAGTGTTACTGGCATGCTGGAAAATGAGGGTAATTGATTTAGGAATGTCGCATTGGAAGGTCCTTAGAAGTCAAATCTAGTCTCTCTTATCACCAGCACCTTGCTGCATAATCCCTTTAAAAGATTTGATGGCTGGTGCAGAAGTTTAGCAGGTGAGCCTGGAGCACCCAGGCTGATCTGGAGCCTGACTTTTGGTAAATTGCATAACTTTGCCTCTGCCTCAATGTAGCTATTCTTTCTCTTGGCCTGATATTCACAGACCTCTCAGGGCTTTTCAGAGTCTGACTACAACCAGTTTATCTGCTATTCACAAAAAATTTCTGTGACTTTATTCTCTTGTGACCTAGAGAAATTGAGAAAGGGGTAGATATGGGTGGTGGGTTGGCATCAGAGAGTTTGGGGCTCTTGTGCCTTGGAACCTGGTGTGGGTCTCACAGAGCCTGGGTCAGGTCCTAACAAGCCCTGTCTCCAGGAATCAGTGCGGCCCAAAGCTGTTCTTTGTTATGCTTAATCACAAATGTGAAATGGATGAGGCTGAAGAATGTGAATGTTTGAAATGTCAGTGTTCTTCCAGGACCCTGGTGCTGACAGAGGCCCTCTCCATTGGCTCTCAGGTACATGTTGAGTGAGGTCAGGGTCAGCAGGGGGGAAGAACCATTTCCCCTCCGTTTGGGAGCTGTGGGCTTCTACACTTGTGCATCCGGCATACAAACTGGGGACGGGAGGGGGGAAGAACCAGGGCACTCAATCTTGCATGTAATATTGCGTTCACATCTTCTTTACTTTCCACCTTCCTCTCCGTTTAATGTGGCACCAAACCTGGGTTGTTCCAGAAGCCGTGTGCACACTTAGGTTTGCTAAATGAGTGATTCACTTCCTAACCTCTCCCAGCTGCTTGTATGTCTGAGTCAGAGGGAGTATTTGCGCCTGGTTTTGCTTTTTGTCCATTTGTGTGTTAGGGGTAGGGGGGAGTGTTCAGAAATTGTCTTTAAAAATAAACAAATAGACATGGGAAGAATTCTGACTTGAAAGGGAGAAGATATAAACTTTAAAGGGGTTTTTATATTTAACTTATCCTGGACTGGTAAAGATGCTAAGGTTTGTATGTGTTGTCTCATCTCCCTAATCTTTAAACCTGACAAGTGCTATTCAGAGAAACAATCTCATTCCTTGCTTTTTAGCCAGTATTGACTAAACTGAAATAACATTTGCTGTTTCCTAACAGCTGTAAAGTTCAATATGTTCTCTAATATATATTTGAAGCTATATATATATATATATATAAAACTGTATCCATGCTTGTTTCGCTTTTCTGATAAAGTCATCATAAAAATTTTACAGAAAACTTGGTGATTTGGCCACCTGCTTTTTCTACATGCAGATTAGGAAATTTGACAATCCAGTTTTGATCCTATGCTCATTAGTGATGCTTTATTTTGTAAATTTAGTAATTTTATTGGAGCATTCATTCTTATATTAAAGGACTTTGGTTTAGTTAATTTAAACAGCGTACTATGTTCTCCATCAGATATTATGAAGCTTTAATTATAGGAACTCTAATGAGATTAGTGGCCATGAGTAAATCGGGAGGGATTGTTGGAGGCGGTGAGGGACCTCAGCCAGCAGCGTTTTGTGCATGGATGGTTTTGGTGGGACTGATTCCTCTCCTCAGTGTGAAAAGTGGAGATTGTCTTCCCTCTGCCTGGCACTTGTTACCAGTCTTCCTCTCATTGACCAGAGATCTTGTTTTTGACCCCTTTCTTTTTTGTGCATGATCTCTTTCTGAAAGCCCTGGGGGAAGAAAAAGTAACAGATTTTTACAGTCAGATTTTTCTGGGGAATGTGATTATAAAGCCATATACTGAAGAGAATTTAGGAGCAGGACGTATTGCCTAAAACTAGTACCGGCTTGGAGCTGGAGGGACTTGATACCTGTGTGCCTCTTCAGGTGTCTGATTGTATAATGTAAATGATATACCTTCAAAGCTGTAGTCTGGATGCTGATGAAAACCAGCTGGCAGAAAGGTAGGCACCAAGTGCTGAATCATCTGATAGTTAATGAGCTGCTTGTGCCCTGAGTCAAACCAGAGCTTGGAAGGGCCACTGTTATTCAGTAGAGCAGAAGCTCTGTGTTCACAAGGGTTATTAATTCAAAAAACATGCTCTAATGCTAGCTATCGAGTTGCTGGGATGGCTGCAGACGGGCTACCAGGAGGTGATGGCAGGGTGAGTGACCACCCTGCAGCTGACATTGCAGGAACACAGAAGTTTCCAAAGGAGGAAGAGAGGTGCAGGAGGAGAAGATACATTAACCTGCTAGATTACAGGCTTTCTAAACCAAACCAGCCACTTTAACTCCTGTAAAGTGGCTATGTTTCTAGAGGAGAAGGAAGGGGGTGGCATATAGACCTGCTCCATCAGCTGTGAGCAGCTTGTAAGCTGCAGGAGCACCTAAACTTCTTCACTGTCATTTCCAGCAAACTGCTTTGGAAAGTCTGTCCTGTTCTCCTGACATGTTGTATGTAGTGCCTGAGTGCTACCACATAGCCAGTTGCCCAAGGGTTACTGTCAAAGTCCAGGATGACACCCGAGTACAGTTAAGATTGTAAGCATTAGTCTTAACAGTTGACTAGGCATGTAGATGGCTTTCAGCCCCTCTTGAATTCTTGTTGATGGATCCAGTTTGAGCCAAAACTTAAGTCTGGAGCACAGTTTTACAAAATCAAGCATTGATGGGAATACTTCTAAGTTCTGTTTAAAGAAAGCTGGTTTTGAGCAATGTTTGTAGATGATAATACCGCCTAGTTGTCCTAGTGTGTGTAGGCTCAGATGCTCTGTCAACATACCACCATTTTGTCTGGTATGTATGTTCCCGGTGTGCAAGGAGCTGCAAGCTTACTCTACACGGATAGCACGATTTCCTCTTGTTTGGATAACTTTGCCAGGTAAAGCTGGCATGTGTGGCCATGGTTTCTTAGCCACGCTGTTACGCAGGGAAGGGGAAAAAGAGTGGCTGTTCTCACAGCTAAGAAGATTGCCATTGAAACTCTGATCTGTAGAATCAGAGATGTTGGGAATAGAAAAGATAGTGTCACCTTTGAACAGTTGCAGGAAGGGTTTTGCTAATGGAGTAAAGCTTGAATTCCTGGGGTGAGGATAAATGGTATCATGAAGTTGTTGATGTTGGCAGCAAGAGGTGAGGGTAAATGGCAAGTCCTACAGTGGTGCCATGAATTTGTTGGTGTTGATAGTAAAGTTCATTTTGAAGGGTAAAAGCTGCTTATGAATGTGAAGTTGCAGTGGAAGATGAAGGAGAACCACTTTTGGTTTATCTTGGGTTGAAATCTACTTTTGAAAATGCAGAACTTGTGTGAAGCAGAAGCCCTGCTTGTCAGCTACCTCCCATAGCCAGTGTGTTGCACCTTGCTGGTCTGTTGGCCGTGCTGGCATTGGGGACCACAGACAGGCTAAGCCATGAGGTGGTCACTGCTGGGTGCCTCCTCTCCCACTGCTCCCACCAGCTGTTTCCAGGATCTACCAGGCACAGGTATGGACTCAGTCCAGGAATTTTAAAGTGAAATCAGTTGAAAACTGAACTGTTGGGTTTTAATTGCCCAAACTAAGAGAAATGAAGGAGTTAAATGGGGGTTGGGAAGGTCTTCAGCTTGCCTCTGCCCCATTCCTGTGTTTCTCCATCCCGAACAACTGTTCTTCCAACTGCTCTGGGGCCTCTTGGCCCTTCATTCCTCTCTTCTTCTTGTACAAATATCTTGCTTCCTGCTGTCTAAACCAGCCAGGTTTGAGGAAAGTATGTATCTTACATGGCCAGGATGTAAGTACATTGTCAAAATGATTGAGTTATAAGAGATGTAATTTCTTCAAAATAATTTAAACTGGTGAAGAAGGGCATTACTTACCCATTTCTCTGTCTTTCAGTATATGTTAGCTGCTTGCAGTTATAGTTCTCTTGCTCTTTTTTGTAATACTTTCTTTATAAATAATATTAAAAAAAGTCCTTGCCTGTAGGGTTTCATTAGCCAGTTACCTATGACATTTTCTAGTATAGAAAAAGTGACAAATTTGTCTAGTGATGAAGAGTTTAGTTAACTTTTGAGTCCATTTTTAAGTACTTGAAAAATTTTTCGTAAGGCAAAAAATTAATTATTTTTCCAAAAGTTAATGTGAACATAGAGTAACAGCATTCCTGTTGAATAGCCACTTCTTAAATGTTTTTCTGCTATGGCACACATGCATTTATTGTATAGGTAAATTAGCCTTGTGAGAGCAGTTGCTTAATGTAAGTGAAACAGGAAGAAATTAGGATTAAAAACAAATTCAAGACTTCTACTCCTAGAGACTAAAACTTTATGGATTTCAGTGCAAAAAGTCAGATGCTTAGTTGTAGTTTAAGCCAGTTTTGTAACTGAAACTGAACTGGCTTAGTCCACATTTACCTTAGTAGCAACCTCACTGCTTCAATTTATCAGTGTATGGCTCCTATTTATCTAGTTAGTTGTCAGAAAGGCTGTGCACTTCCTAGATTATAATTTCATTAAAATATAAAGAAATTTCTAAAGCTATCCCACTTCCTTTTCCTTGCAAGCTTGCTAGTTGACTGTGTAGTGCAGTTATAAAATGGCAAATGTGTCTCTTATAAAGAATATTACATTGAAATAATAAAAGTACCTTTATGGCTTTCTTTCCCCAGTGGTGTTTTTAAGAACAGTACAAACTATATTGGATATTGTAGAGAAAAATATAAGGGGCAAAGTTTAACTTTCTCAGGCCTGGTCACGTTGATGCCATTGTGTATTGCTTTCTACCACTGATGTGATACAAATGGCAACAAACATAGGTGCATCTAGTTTAATTGGTTTGGCTTCCTCATCTTGTAGGAATGGTAGTGTATCAGCTCAGGGGTGTAGGATGGGGATCCGAAGGACTCTGTCCCTCTAGCTTGTAGGAAAGGGAAGTCCTATCCAAACTCTTTCAGATGTGATGTGGCACTCTGGGGTTGCTCACACAATACAAGGAAGGAAGAAGAGTGAGAAGATTGCCAGGATGGGAGGGACTTGCTGATGTTGTAAGAATCGGTTAGCCCCAGAAGGTGGGCTTGCTCAGGATAAGCTTTCATAAAACAAAAGGGAATCATGAAGACTAGTGGCCTTCATATATAAGGAGGATCTTTGGCCTCTGTTTAAACCTGCAGTGGAATACTGTCCAGTTCTGGTAAGTGGTGGTGAGAAAGTGAGACAGCACTAGCTCTCTCTCTGGTTTCCTACTGGGTGGGGGTGGGCAAGGAATAAATCTAACCTCAAAAACCAAACAGCTAACCCCGCCACCCTTCACCCTGTTTTTAAATACAGTTTAAAGTATGTAACTTTAGTATAGGTCTTCCTATGGATTCTTGTAATGGATAAATGGTTTACTGGACTGCTGGAAGACTTTTATACCCACTAGGCAGCAGAGAGGAGTGGAGTGACATGATTACAGAGGTGCTGTGTGAAGTGCTACTCTCCTGAACAGTCGAAAAGAAGCTGTTGTGGGTTGACCCTGGCTGAACATCAGGTGCCCGCCGAAGGTGCTCTATCACTCCCCTTCTCAGATGGACAGGGGAGAGAAATATAATGAAAGACTCATGGGTCAAGACAAGGACAGGGAGATCACTCACCAATTACCACCACAGGCAAAACAGACTTGACTTGGGGAAAATTTAATTTATTACCAATCCAATCAGAGTAGGATAATGAGAAATAAAACCAAATCTTAAAACCACCTTCCCTCTTGCCCTCTTCTTCCCGGCTCAACTTCACCCCGGATTTCTCTACCTCCTCCCCGCCAGTGACGCAGTGGGATGGGGAATGGGGTTTGCAGTCAGTTCATTACATATTGGCTCTGCTGCTCCTTCCTCTTCAGTGGAGGACTACTCGCACTCTTCCCCGGCTCCAGTGTGGGGTCCTTCCCATGGGATACAGTCCTCCATGAACTTCTCCAATGTGAGTCCTTCCCACAGGCTGCAGTTCTTCACAAACTGCTCCAGCATGGGTCCCTTTCACAGGGTGCAGTCCTTCAGGGACAGCCTGCTCCAGCGTGGGCTTCCCACAGGGTCATGGCCTCCTCTGGGCATGTCCACCTGCTCTGGCCTGGGGTCCTTCCCAGGCTGCAGGTGTATCTCTGCTCTCCTGTTACCTCCACAGCTGCAGGGCACAGCTACCTCACCATGGGCTGCAGGGGAGCCTCTGCTCCGGCGCCCGGAGCACCTTCTCCCCAACTTCTGCACTGACCTTGGTGTCTGCACAGTTGTTTCTTTCACATATTCTGATTCCCCTCTCTGGCTGCAGTTGTGCAAGTTTTTTTCCCCTTTCTTAACTGTGTTATCCCAGAGGCGCTACCGCTGTTGCTGATGGGCTCACCCTTGGCCAGTGGTGGGTCTATCTTGGAGCCGGTGGCACTGGCTCTGTCAGACAGAGGTGACGCTTCTAGTGGCTTCTCACAGAAACTACCCCTGTAGCTTCCCCACTACCGAAACTTTTCCATGCAAATGCAATATAGAAGTATGTCACTATTGTCAGTACTACTGTTGCTGTATGGGGGGCAAAGATATGGTGGAGGAGGGCTTCTTAGCTGTTCTAGCTATTTTCATATTGCTTGCTGTGTGAGTGCACTTTGGGGAGAGGACACCTTGTGCCTTTCCATTCCAGTGCACCTGTGCAGTACCAGATATAATTTGTCTGCTTAGAAGTACTCCTTTAGAGGCCTTATGGAAGCAAGTATGTAGGCTGCTCAGTGCTTTTTCAAGTACATGTGCAGCTCAATTGTGCAATAGCTTGTTAACTCTGCTTAGTTAACTTTATGGTATTAGTGTACAGCTTTAAAAGGGGAAAGAATGTGCACCTTAAAAGTTTTTTGGCATGGACCTATCCACAAAAGAGCAAACATGCCCCATATAGTATTTAGATGCCAGTGCTGCATACCAACTACAAAATGTAGATGTTAAGGCTCCAGGGAGAATTATGGTGGTGGTAGTGCATTTTATTGTGGTGAACTAATCCCACTCGGAGAAAGGCTGGAAAATCAGTGGTAAAACAGTGGAGTTCTGTCTAAATGTTGTTGTTGTTAGAGACCTATGGGTATTGATGTATGTATACATGGCTATCCTAACCTCAAGGCTGAAGTGCAGTACATTATTAAAATCTGAGTATGTCCATGTATGCACGTATCTGTGGTCCCCATTTTCCTTAAATATGGGCAATGGAAATTAAGCAACCTCAGAAATTTTCACCTGTTTGTGTAATGGAAAGTAGATTCAGATTTGCTTCTGTTCTGTTTCTCAGTAACACTTGAGAGCAGCTTTCAAACTTCTGAAGATGCTCATTCTTTCAAGGCAGTATCTGGAGTTGTAAATTTATTTTAAATTACTGGCATCTTCCCAGTCTCTAAGATTTAAACCTTTGTAGTGTGTTGTGACTACTCCTGATGGATGTTACTGAGTGTTTTTGCCGCGGTAGGTGTTTC
The DNA here is from genome assembly GCA_011057875.1 of Pterocles orientalis. Taxonomy (NCBI): domain Eukaryota; kingdom Metazoa; phylum Chordata; class Aves; order Pterocliformes; family Pteroclidae; genus Pterocles; species Pterocles orientalis. The sequence goes on along the minus strand of WKFP01014843.1, from coordinate 1,865,889 downwards.
ATGTGAAGGCTTGATTTGCTGTTCTTTTTGTGAGAGTAACTCTGCAAATCCTGCCTGAAATATCCCATAGCATAATGCTTCATGAGGACTGTACCTAAGCCAGAGCAGATGGAGACATAGCCAGACAAGGCCAAGCCACTACTTCTAGTAACTTAAGGATCTAAAATGAGTTCTAGATATCATTCCTTTTCTTTCTGTGTCAAGAAAAGCAGACTTCTCTAAAGCTGAAGGTTTACAGTCATTTTAGCTAGCAGCACTGCTCACCCTTGCTTCAACTTGGTCTTTACTGGTTCTACGTCATCTGATCCACCTGCAGAAAACCTGATCTGGATGAAAATTAACCTTTTACAGCCATTCTTATTTTTGTCTTATCCAGTTCCTAATTGTCTCATGCACAGCATGCAAATATTTATTCCATCATAATGTGGTACTGAATAAAGTGTCCCTGGCTAAGCAGGACCATTTATTTTGGCAACTGTAACAGCCTGTCAGAACAGAATGATTGAAAAGGCAGTTCAAGGGAAGGCGAAAGAACATGTCTAAGATGACTGCATGTGTAGCCTGATGAAATCAAACCTGCAATTTGGTCCTGTTGCTGAATAATTTCCTCTTTCACAATCCAGACAGAAGTCACAGCTTTTCCAGCAGCTGAAGGTACATCTGCAGCCACAGCTCTTGGACAGACATGGTGGCACAGTCCAGCGCATTTCTCTGAGCTGCTTGCAGCACTGAGTTTCTCAGGCCAGCCTGGGCTGGTACTCGCCAGTCCTGTCTGTGCTGCATGTGGTGTCATTAAGTGAAAAACTTCCAATGAGCTGGAATTGTAAAGCATCCCCAAGTGTTTTATAATAAGGAACAGATTATTCCTAAGGCAGTTTTGTAAGTCATATTTTTCATGTGAATATTCTTGCAAATGGAACACCTCTTTTTTTGATCTTGCTTGTTTCAAGAATTTTAGTTTGCTGCAGCCAAGCAATGCCAATTATGATCATTACTTTCTTGAGAGAAGTTTTTCCTGCACCAAAGAGCTCTTAAAAGAAGTTCCTTGTTGCTAGTTACCTGTTTGAATAACAAGATGAAAGATGTAGTGCCCAAAATTACAGGAGGATTTTGGGGGGATTTGTTTGGGTGTGTTTGGTGGGGTTTTGCTTTTCTTTTCTTGCAAAGACACAAAATGCTTGAAGACTGAAATTAAATGACATGTTATTTAAAAATGCATGGCAGAACATGGTACAGCACTGTCATAAAGAACTGGTAGACATCATTTTGAGATTTTGGCTTAAGAAACTCTTTGTTGGTGAAGGTACTTCCTGAGCTTGGTCATACAGTCTCTTGGTACAAGTACAAAAAAAAAAAACAAACTTCTTTTAAAGAAGGGCAACCAGAACCAATTCATTACTATTCCAATATATTCTTTTCCACTTTGACTTGTTTCTGTAGGTGTACTGCTTAGATTTTTGACCCATACAAATTTTAAGCCTCTATTAATAACAAGTACAGATTTTATTTTTTTTTAAGCTATATGTAATCCAGAATTCTAGCATGGGCTGTGAATAGGCTGTAACTTCAGTTTTCACAAGTTAGAAGCATGTTTATTAGTGAGAAGCTTTGAGATGTGGTTTTGGAGGAAGGGGAGGAAACAGGGAGAGGGTCCCTTCTCCTTGCCTTCATAACGAACTGGCACCAGAAGGTAAGTTTTCTGATGCTAGCTTACCATTTAGCTTCTGTATTGAGTTCCGATTTAGGAGAATTTTAAGTTTTGTCAGTCCTTATGATGAAAAGAAAGAGCAAGAGGTTATTTTACTGATTATTTTTTTTTATGTGATGCTTTTCATTTTTCAAGTAGAAGCCTACCTGACTGTTAGAACATTAGCAGGGGGCAGCAAATCTAGGTTAATGATGGCAGATGATGCAAGAGGCTAATAATGATATTTGAGGAAGAAGGGAAGGATCTGGGAGAGCCCTTCCAGTCTCTGTGAATTTGGGAAGAAGGGTGCAGACCAGTGAATGATCATTTTAGTTTCCACAGATTACTTTTACATGAAAACAATGAACAGTGAACAGAACAGATGGTTAAGGTACCAAAGAAAAGCTCTGTAACATTGAAAAACGGTCTCTGAAATTGGGTGTTTTGCGTGTGGGATTTGTTTTGATTTTAATTTTTTTTTGTGAAACTACAGTTACAAGTTGGGAAAATGTATTGTCAATGACTGGAAGGTGGTAGCTGGTTGTTGTTGAACTTCCTTGTCTTTAGCTGTATGCTTCGCTTGACAAGCCACAGCATCTTCATTCTGGATTTATTTCTTGATGTTCTATTCTAAGGTGGTTTGGTTTTTTCTTTCTTTCCAGTTTTTTTATACTAGCATCTGACAAGTTTTGTGGAAGGATTTTAGCATCCTTAAAGTACTTACGTTGGCTGGCAGGTAGTCTTCTGGTAACTTCAGGTGGTTGCAGTGTGACTTACTGGGGATTCTGGTGAAATCCATCCTGGCTCTGTGCCTGGCCTGGTGTACACAGAGAAGGCTTTGCTGCTGAGAAGGCTGAGATGTAAACGTTGAGTTTCTGTATTAATCCCAAAATATATCCACAAGCTGCCTAAATGAGCTTGTTGACGCTGTTGTGTTCTTTGTAGCTGCTATATGCAGAAGTTAGATCCACAGGGAAAATCAACAAATAATGCACAGAGGTAGAGGCTGGCTAGCCAAGCACAGGTATCCTGCATGTGTTTGCCCTTTTGAAGACTGTGTAGCGTTAAAGGGTATTTTTACTCAATTCTTGTTAAGTTAGGTTTACACCAGACTAAATTGGTCTCCTGAAAGGCTTTACTTTCATGTAGTGTCTGTGAGTTCACCTGTAAGGTCTGGGAAGATAAATTTAATGGAATCACTAATTGATGTAATTTTTGGCTCCGAAATCAGTATCGGGCACTAATCTGATCACGACAAACCTGCTTCTGGATTTGAACAAATCTTATACAAATGTAAAGACTGATATGTACTGACACCAACAAGCATTGAAACTTTAAGCCTACATCGTTCAGAAATGTGTTTGGTTTTTAATGGATTATTTCATGTATGTAAGCCATGGTGGGAAAAACTGATAACTATATCTGGGATATATTAAATAATAATAAATCTTAGGTAATGGCCTATTGAGGTGCTTGAGAAATGCAGAAGTAGCACCCAAGGAATAAGAAAAGGCAGATGAAATTAAGTAATCGGCTGGCTAATATGTATTTTGAGTGGGTTATAAAACCTTTATTTATAGCAGGAAGTTGAGCATCTTCAAAAGTTATATGCTTATCTAATGAGTGCGGTAAAGATCCTGGAGAGTGACCTCTGTTCTCACCAGCTTCCAACTTTTGCTCTCCTTCCTTTTCCTGGATGAGCTTCCTTTCCACGGTCAGGAGATTTTTAGAATGATATTTCCTTTCCACAGTTATCCTTTTGCTTACGGTATTTGCAGTTGTATTGGGAAAAGGTAGTGGTTTATACAACTCATGACTAACTTGGTCACTTTCTACATTATTCATCAGTGCCACTAAAGTGTAAGTTTTGTGTTGGAAGAAATCAAACATCTGTTGCTGTGTGATTTTTTTGGGGAAGGAATTGTTATTCAGCCACAGTCTCTTTCATATCTTTGGAGTGTTTGTCTTGTTTTTCTTCCTGACAATGTATAATTGACCAGAAGACCTCCTTGCAGGAGGATCTTTGTAATCAGATGTCATGTCCTTTTGTCTGACCAGCTGCTTTGATCAAGTACAATCCATATAGCAGATTTCTCCAGGAGCTGGCCACACTTTGTACTGGTGGTATCACACTGTAGCCTTAAATTAAGATGCTTAAGCCAAGGCTGAACCTTCGTGACAGGGTAGTTACAGCTGATAACTGTTCTTTGCTATCCCTGTACACCTCAGGGTACTGAACTATGTTTGCATCAGTGAAACTACAGCACTTTTTTTTTTCCATTACTGCAAGGTCATGGGAAGCGCTACATGTGGCTTGGAGGACTTGGGATTTGTCTCTTTTCTGGACTAGTCTATGTTACTCTGTTACCCCTCTCATTTCAGCACGCTGATTTTGAACATAAAGCTCAATAGCCTTGTGATTCTATTATGCAGATGTTTTTGGTGGTAAAGTGGAGCAGTTGTGAGATTTGGAAGTATAGAATCATAAAAGCTCATTGCAAAAAGCTTTTTTAAGACACCCCCCCAGGTAACAGAAGAGTTACTGATTTTGTTCTCCTTTTTCTTACCTATCTCTCAAGCTCTAGAAATGAGGAGAAGAGGTGGAGTAATCATGAAATTAAGTTTTCATTTGTCTGCTTCTTTTCCTCATTTTTTTCCTTCTCTTTGAGCATAGTTTGGTTGAAGGTGAGAGGGTGTTGAAAAAAGGAGTTAGTCTTTCTCTGAAGCAATAGAGTTCCTATCCAGAGTGTTTCAAAGGTGACAGCCATATGTGTGATGGCGCAGGGGGCAGGTTTGCTCAATTACAGCTTGAAAGTTTCAGTGAAGCCTGTGTACTGTGTTGGATGTAATAAGAGGTGTTTTGATTCCATGCAGATGTTCAAGGGCTTGTGCAGGAAGTGACTAATGCAGCTGGGCAGGTAGGGCTGCACTAATGAGACCAGATAGAAAATGGGCTTTATATAAAAAAGAGCAGCTGTCACTACCCAGCTTAGAGAACACATCACATGGCAGTAGGAAGTTTGGTGTTGATATAGTGTACTATTACTTTGACCACTTATATGCATTCTAGAAATGATGTTTTTGGAGGCTTAGGGTTTAGAGAAGTTACCTGCATATATCGTGTCAAATTGTAAAACAGATATGTTAATTGTACTAATACTACATGTTATAAACCCGAGCAAACAAGAAATTACTCATAGCTGTTTTTCAAACTGGAAAAATACAGAATGAGGATAGCCGGTCAGTCTTAGTTGTCCTATAGATGCTACAGTGGAAAAATCTTGGAATAATGGCCTACTTGTAACAACATTTTAAACTAATTAAAAAACCAGTTTTAATTCAACTTTTGGGGGAAAGGGTGGTGGGGTTTTTTGTGTGGTTTTGTCTGAAACTAGTTGCAAACTTGGAAAATTGTGAAAATGCAGTTTTGCTTAAAAATGTAAATTTGGGGGAGCAGTACCTAATTGTTGACATTTCCTTGAACCTACAAATATTGTATGAAATGACACTGACTACTGTAATAGTAGAAATATCTATGATAATTAAACCTTCATACTGAAGTTAAATTACAAATTATTCAATGAAAGAAGAAATTCATGCATTTTATATAGCTTCCTTTCATGTTTCTTTTTGGATTTTTATGTTTGGACTCTTGCTATTAGTTTCCTTCTGAACTTGCATACTGCAGCAAATTGTAAAACCCCTGGAATATGGTCAGAATTGTGATGATCCCATCATAGTGGCAATTAAATAAAGTAGCCCTAGTGTCTTCTCATGGGCTTTTCCTTCCACTTTTTTTTTTGTTCTACTTTTCTGGTTAGATCTCTTGAGCAGTTTCTGTTGGTTGGCCAGGTTGTCTTTCCTGTACTACACTCAAATTTGCAGCTCAGTGGGTTTTACTTTGCAAGTGTCTCTTAAAAGTATTTCTGTTGTGTGGTAGTCAGTGCTGCCTGTATGCAGTTTGCCTAGTCCCTTGTGGGATATGGATCCACCACCTTCTATCGTAAGATATTTATCTGTTGTGATAGCTAAGGAAGATCATTGAGGTCCCATGTGAATTTAGCAAGTGCATTTTTTCTTAAGTAAAAGTATCTTCCATGCATCATAGTTGCAGAGTATTATCTGCTGTTACAATTGAGCAATCCTAACCCCGATTTCTAGGTTTTCCTGGTTTCTTCCAAATGGAAACACTTATTTTGTTGTTCTTGCATATTAAAAAAGCCCAACAAAACACATTTAGGCTATTTCACTAAAAATCGAGTGTTTCAGGGATTGGGTGGGTAACTCAACAACTCAACGTTGCAGGATATGTCTTCATGTTTAGAAATACTATCTGCAGAGAATCAAATGATACATAATGAAAAACTACAGTTAAACAGGCACATATTTTTTCATTAGGTGGCTTAACTCACTAATAATTCTGACTCCATTGACTGTCCCAGATCCTGGAGCAGGGTGGTATTTTTCTGGTGTGCGTGTGTGTTCCTTTCCTGCCAGCCCAGAGGAGTGGGTGAACCGACAAGAACAGCAGGATGGAGGTGGCGGAGGAATTCAACTGAATGGGACAGGAAGCCTTGTTTCTGGATGCGGTGCCACCATGTGGGAGCTGAAGTCAGTCTGCATGCTGGTGGCAAACCTGTAAGGCTTCGGATGTGGAGGATGAAGGCTAATCAGGGCTGGTGAAGAGTAAGAACAATTTGGTGTGGGAAGGCCCAGTGCAGAGAGACCAGAAGAGATGTGGAAAGAGAATAATGTAATAAGTTATGGTAGAATAACTGTGCTGTTGTTTTTTTCCTGGCAGTACTAGAACCTTCCAAGGTGATCCTAGCCAAGTCCCCTAATCCAGATTTAGCACAGATGACCACTTATTGCGGTGACTCAGTTTGTGAACTCACCTTTTGCTCTCAAAGTCACTAGGAACTACGCCTTGAGGTAAATCAAGGTGACTTTAGGAAAAAGACATTTGCAAGATGTTCATTTGCTATAATGAGAAATTAATAACTTTCTTTAGAGGTTTGGTGTGAAATAGATGAGGATGCACATTAAAAAAATGCTTTTGTGATCTCTTATTTTATTCTTTCTGTGTGGTGAAAGACTTACTAACCTGGTCTTTCGTACTGATTATGGTTTTGCAGATGAGAAATCAGATGGAACTGTAATCTGTAGTTAGTTTTAAACGTAGCCGTTTGTACTTCAGAAACTTGGCAGACTGAATGTACATAGTATATGTAAATTAGCACTGCTGTGAGGATTGGTTTTTTCCTAATTCTACTAATGTTTATTGGTTTCCTAATGTATATAATTTTGCCAGACTTTCTCATATATAAGAAGTTGTTCATTGTGCCAAATGTGGACAATTGTTCTGCATGTGAAAGCATGAGATGTAACTAATCATTTGGAGGAATCATTGATCAGCTGGAAGAGTCAAGTGCTTTTCTATTCCATTTAACCTGTCTTTTCTTCAGTCTTCTATAATTAGCATACTTATATTAAAATATTTGTACTAAACATGTATTTCAGCAGAGGTTAAAAATAGACTCCAGAGACCTCATTATTAAAAATGGCTTTATAATTAGGATACCCTATGCACCAAAATACAACAAAGGATTAATTTTGCCTTTAATAAAACATGTTTCATTGAATCTAAGTGATTTCATAAAATGTTCTTAAACTTTCCCTTGATACCGCCTTACTATTCCTTGGCAGCAAGTGGTTTGCAGATTTAAGCGTAAGCATCACTTGGCTTTTTCAGATTTGTCATTTTTACCTGAGTGAGCTCGTTCTAAAGGATTGTATTTTACTACTGATTTTTACAGATTTGTTTAGTTCTTTATTTTCTTGCTGTTCAGGTAAACTAGCCTGTTCCCAAATGAAGTTTGACCAAAACAAATAGTCTTTTATATGCTCTTTCTGCTGTTTCAACTATGTCACTTTCAATTTGTGTAGGGAATACATAGAGTATGGGAGGAAGGAAAGTCAGAGTGGCTTTCATTCAGTTAACCACTGAATTTCAGAGGTGCCATCTTAATATCTTTAGTTGTGTGATACTAAAAGTTTAGTAAGCCTATGTGTTTGTAGGAAATGATGGTGTTGCACAGGCACACATCGGGACATTAGCTGATCATACTGGGCACAAAGGAGCACCACGGACTAGCTCGGGAGTGATGCTTCTGTCATCCCTCCCTATCCAGGTGGGAATAAGGGGGTGGGAAACTCACTAAGCCTGATCTCTTGCCAACAAGGAAAGTGCTGAGACGTGTTTTAACAAGTGCTGGAAGTCTTAGCTGTTAGAGAAAGTTCTTTATTGGGAACTGTTAAGCTGTTCTTCTGACCTACTGGTGCTGTCAGAAATTCTCAGTTTTTATGATACTTCTGGTTCAAAAACCTGTAGGATGTTGGGGTGGTTCTGGGGAACCAAAAGTAGGCACACGTGGACAGAAACTCCAAAATCGCAGAGTTTACTAGGCAATTAACACAGCCATGTTTGTTCTCCCCCAGCGTGGTTTGATTCTTTTAGAGAAATGTTAGTATAATTCAGAACTTAGTTCTGCAGCAGGGTGAACGGTGCATAACAAACACATTGCTTATCTTGGTGTTTGGGTGTGCTCCCAAAACCACAAGTGTCACAAATACAAATATTACTGCCTTTCTTTTGCACAGAAGATCAGTGTGCGTTGGGGCAGCAGTTTCCTGGGCAGCAGCAGCAGTTTGCAGCAGCAGCTCCTGCTGTTTGATACTGATGCAAGTTAAAAGGAGACTTTACATGTGCAGAGCCTTCCCTGGATGAAGGTACAAGGCAGCACGAGCAATTCAGAGGGTAACCAGCCTCTGTATGGATGTTATTAAAATGAGGGAAATTAGGTGGATTCAGAAAATTGAGAAGTGTAGACTTTTTTTTTTCTTGTATGTCAGGTAAGAGGACATTAAGTTCCAGGGAAAAGCTGCAGGAGAGAAGAGGTGTGACTTGTGGGAAAGGAAAAGACTTCCTAGGAAAGGCTCAAGTGGCCCTTTTCTTGTCCCTGAATTTTCTGTGCTCCTCATCTTCCTCTCCCCAAACAAGCAGGAGCAGCTGTGACTGCCTTCTCCTTTCCAAGGTAAACCACTAGCTAAGCCAGTCCTCTACAGAAGCTTGTATTGGTGGCAAATGACTACATAACCATAGAGAGTAATTGCAGTTTGCAACTACTAGGTAGAAGTATTTGCTCTGTAAGAACTGTTGCATTATTTTTCTAGGAAAAAAAATAGTTCCTATCCCATTAAAACTCTGAAACAAAACTAATATTTTTGAGAGGGCTCATATTTGTATAGACAAGTCAGTGATGTTTAACATCATGTGGTGTGCTTCCATTTCAATGAAAATATCAATGAAATGCTAAATCAGATACTTTTGAACAGTTTTTTGTCTCCTTGTTGACAAACATTCTGTTTATTTTCTTGTCTCTGTCACAAAAACTGTCTATCTTTTCTTTTTGGTCTTGCAAAATCTGGACTTGGAAAGATGTGTGTCCTTGTGTACAAGCCTTCCCGTGTGTTTTCTGTTACCATGCTTTGTAATGAGTCCTTTCTCCTCCTGTGCTGCTTTAGTTCCTACCTGTTAACCTCTCTCCCACTGAGGAGTATATATATTCTTTGGAAATAAATAATGAAACTAGAATTTCCTCGGCTACTATTGAATTCAATTACTACTGGAGTCTGTGGTTTCAGAAGTGGAGGTGGATACAGTTGACTTGCTGCCTCCTTTACCTCATTTCACGTGCCTACCCCCTGGTCCCCAAGCTGCAGTCCTCACTGCTGGTTGTTCAAAAACTCTGATACCTGCTGATAGGAACAAAGCTGCTACTTTAAATATTCAGTGTGGCAACCCAGTTTCTGGAGCCCTGCAAAAATTTAATGCTGGCAGAAGTGGTGTTTCAAGGTATCTAACAATCTGTTCATCAGTTTACAAACCCTCATAGTCAATAATCCTTGATTTTATTTTTTTTTTTTAGAGGGAGAGTTTAGACAAGTTTGAATTTTGTTTGTAAATAGATGGGAAGTATCTACAGAAGTGATAAATAGTGGTTTTGTAGGCATTTTTTTCCTCGCATTGACTGTTTTTAAGTTGGGGTCTTTGGAGGTGTTACCTTTACTCTTGGAACAGAACAATGAAATGTATTTAGTAAAAATTCTTTGCAGTGTATGTCAAGTTAATGAGGTGTCCTGTTTGTGGTGTATCTTTTATAATAATTGTTTTATTCTTGTCAACTGCTTCGTGGTGTTTTGTAGCATGTGTGACAGTTGTTGGTAGAGTTCGTCCCTGCTACTTGGTCCAAATTTGCTGAGGATACCTGTTAACTTACTGGTTTCATTACAAGTAATGCATTTCTTCATCTTAAAACACCTAGTTACTTTATTAACTATTCTCTTTGCTTTAGCTTCACAGATAAGACTCTTGTATCCTTCAGGGAGACAGCTGAGAGGAGAGCGGAGATAGTGTCAACAGAGAAGCAGAAAGTGTGAAGACCATCTGAAGGGCTGCGGGGCAGATGTCAGGGCATATGCTGGGTTCAGACTTGAAGCCCAGCAAAGGATTTCCACACGTACCATTGAGCATTTTAAGCGCTTGTACAGAATGGGAAAATACACGTTAGTACTCATAAACCTAGTAATCACCTAGCTATGCTGAAATGCAAGCTGCTTTCTGAAGAAGAGTAATTTTGGGAAAACACTGATGCATAGACTCACATGGAGAAGGGATTGGGTGCAGCCCTCTAACCATGGCACTGTAGTTGCCATTAACTGCTTTTACCGAGGGGAATTGCTGAGCATATTTCAGGCTAGTAGCTTCCTAAAGGTAAACAAAGTTAACACGAGAAGTACCTGGTACATGATCTGAAGGTGTAGATTGACATGACAGGTAAGACAACTGGTGGCCAGCTACCTCTGCAAGAGTCTCTCTCCTTGGCTGTGCGTTTCCCACTTTTCTCTTGGGTTGCGAACTAGTGATCATATGTCGCAGGAAGAATTAATTCAGCTGCCTGATCAGTTGGAAAACTAATTGAAAAACACTTCAGTCTCCTGTGTTAGCTAGCTGAAGCTTCTCTCCTTGCAGCCTCGCGATTGGTCTCTAAAGCAGAGAGAGAGAAGGGAAATCTGTATTGACTTCTATAATTTTTTAGCCATTAGGCAAGGTGCAGGCTGAGATAACAGCAGTCTTGGCTGACTAACCTGATGGAATGGCTGAAGAGGTCTGAGACCTGGGGGCGGGTACGTGGACCGGCTGGTATGTGAGAGGTCTAGCTGGACCTGCACCTCAAACCTTTCAAGCCTATGTAAAGTGTTTGATCACATAAGTGGAGTTCTTGAGCTAAACTCCCTGTGATACAGGGTAAGCCTGGCATTGCATCCAGAAAGAGAAGTCTGGGTAGAAGTTGTCTTTTGTCTTTCTTTTCCAGGCCAGTCTCTCTAACCAGCCAACAAGGGTGGTTGTAAGGAACTGAGTTCACTGATTACAACAGTTACTTCCATCTTTCCCTTCATATTCAGGGACTGACTGGGAGCGTTACCCTCAAAGGAGCAAAAGTGTGATGAGAGAGGGAAGGGAAGACTTACTCTACTTTGTGGTTTTTTTTCCTATATACAAGTATTTCCACAGCCTTATCTGATCACAAGAGGGGTTTTGCAAGAATCAAATCTCTCCTCACTGTTAACTCTGAAATTTTAGCCAGGAGTCTAGCCTGGGGCGTCTTGGCTTCTTCACTTGTGCTGTTGGTGCACAACACGATGTGCAACAGGTTTGTCAAATCCATATGATATGGATTTGACATTTTGAACTAATAAAGTGTTTGTAGTAAAGGTCACTTAATGTTGTTATATTTTTTAAAAACATAGATTTGCACATATAAACAGCAGATGACTAAGTAATAGTGGTTTGGGTTTTTTAAAGAGAATTTGGATCAAATGGAAATTTGCAATTTCTTCTCTTGTGGCAAACCTGATGTGAAAATGAGTATTTTAACAGCCTAATCAGCTGATAGAACTGCCTTCAGGAATTTAAATGAGCTTGCTTCATGTTTTCTTTGCTTTGTGAAAAAGTGGTAAGTGGAATATATTGTTCTGTACACAGTTATGGTTTGTTTTCCCTGATGTAAAACATCTGCATTGTCTGCTTTCCCCCTTGTTGTGCTGTTTCTAATGTTTTTGTCATATTGTAAAGATTCTATCTGCTTGTGACAAACAAAGTCTGCAGCAATCAATACACTCTCCATTAATCTAAGTGAAATCTGTCTTCTGGCTTCAGTGACAAATTCTCAGGGAGACTGACTTGATATGGTAACAACCCACAAATTACAGCCAGGGTTTGACTGAATCCTAGGCTAGTAACTGGGGCTGTGCTCCCTCCCAGTTTCTCCTGAGCCTGAAGACACTGGCCCAGTAGAGAAGCTGTGAAGTCCTTGGCTGTCCTGGCACCAACTATAAACACCAGCATTTTACCAGCTGCCCTCACAGCATAGATCCAAAACACTGCCTCTTACTAGCTATTATGAAGAAAGTTAACTCTGTCTCAGCTGAAACTAGGAAAGGAGGGCACAATTTGGTTTCATGTCTGATAGTCAAGAATGAAAACATTTATTATTAGTATACGCACAAGAAAACTCGCCTGCAACCTCAGACCTAGCAAAGACATGGAAACTAAAAAGCTGTAGGTAGGTTTCATAAGGAAAGCAGGACAGTTTAAGAATGGCGGTAAAATGCCTATCCTTTTTTTCTACAGACCAGGGAATGCAGAGGATCAGGGTGGTCAAGAGAATAGTTGAGAGGCTTGTGTTAAAAGTTCTCACTATTTTTAAGTCGTCACTCACATCCTTGGCAACTCTTTGTTAGGTTTTATAGCCATCTTCTGGGGTAGTGAGATGGGTGGGAACGTGCTTCCCCTCTCTTACCTCCTTCCCTAGATTATGAGAGCTTTATTGTATGCTAAACACCACTTTAAATTGAGAAAATATTAATCACCATGAAGTGTTTTTTGTAGGTACAACAGTAAAACATAATAGCAGCCATTGCTGGCAAAACCAAAGATATTGTTAATAGTTAACAGTATTATTCTATTGGAATTGATCTGAATCTGGGTTAATCCAGTCAGTCTGAACCCAGTGGAACTCAGTTTGACTGTTCAGGACTCCTGTTGTGAGATGAGGGAACGGCTATGTACCTTTTAAAACGTTGCTCCTGTAAGAGAGCAGCATATACGTAAAGATTATCTCCTCAAGTAACTGAGGACTTTTTTTATTTAATCTTAGTTGGAAAGAGAGAATAGCTTTGGGGGGGGGGGGGTGTTAGTTTTTTTTCTTTCTAATTTATTGTTTTCTGAGGTAAACAAATTAATTACAGTAAACACTCATGTCATGACCTCCCTGCTTTTTGGGAGGTCAGGCATGCTGACCTCCATGGCAGGAGGAAGGCTCCCACTCTGCATGGTTAGTGGCTGCTGCTGTTCCTGCATCCCATCCCACTCGATGTTCACTCCTTGTCTTCCCAGGGTGTCAGCCTGGGCTCTTGCAGTTTGTGCCTTAAAGAGCCTTACTGGAGTGCTCAGATGGGCGTGATAGACCTGGGTTAGGCTTGGCTGGTGACAAAATCACAGGTATGACAGTTTCTACAAGTCTTATGCTTGTTTTAGGAGAACAGACTGTTCTCTGAATTTAAGGCTGTCAATTAAAGAGTTAACGGATATATTTTCATTTTTTTACAAGAATCAGCTGTCAGAGTTTGTTTTGGTTCTGTGTTATTTGGCTGTGCCCTTTTTATTCTGATGCTGCAAACCCAACAAACCATTACCTTATGAAGGTCTTGCTTCTTTGCTACTTGTATTTCCTAGTGCTAAGCAGGGCTCACTCCTGAGATGGCCAGGTTATTCAAGTGTATCATGGTATGCAGATGATCTGCTGGCCCTTGCTTCCTTTCTGTAATCCATTCCTACACCTGCTCAGTTTTAGTGTGGTCTTTTGGTCCCACTCCTAGGCAGGAGCAACTGCCTCTGTTTTCTACCCCAAAAAGGGCAGCTATCTGGCTTGGTCTGTTATCCTCAAAGCTCTTCTTTCATGAGCATCTTGGCGTCTTTTACTGAAAGTGACTGTGTCTTCTAAGCAATAAAACAATTACTATACCCCGAGTTAGCTAGCATTCAAAATATGCATACCTGGACAAAATAATAAAACTCTTATGCGTTTCCTTGTTCCCTTTAATGAATGCTGAGAGACCTGTGGGTTTGGGTCAGATTCCTCCAAGATCTGCAGTTTCTGCCATGCTTCCTCCTGGGTTACCTTCCTCTGCCAGGATTTTCCCCTCCCTCTGCCCTCACACGCACCCCAGGGGGAGAGATGAAAGATTGCTTTATCTTGCATGCTCCAGGACTCGCAGAGGTTGTGAAAGCTTTCTGCCAGCCAATCTTTTGGTCTAACTCTGGTGTGCCTTTTTATCAGAGAGCACCCCAGCTCAGCGGGCAGCCTTGTGGGTATACCAGACCGGGTTTTGTCCAGCCACAGGACTAACCGTTGCCTCTGTTGTGGGTTTCAGGTCATTGTGAATGCCCAAAAAACACCAGAAAGCATGTAAACTCCATACTTGCTGATGACACACACTGTATTTGATTAGTAGTAGCAGACAGAAATATTACTTAATGCAGCAGTTTTTCTAAATGCATTACTACAATAAAAATATTTTCATATTTTTTTTATTAACTTGGTGCTAGAGAATGTAACAGGAGGTGAAAGGGCAGAGGGGGAGCTCATGCAGGTTGATAATTACTTGTTTACAGCTTGTGAAGGAGAATTCTCAAAGTGTTTTTATGTAATTTTGTACAAGTGCTATTCCTATCCAAACAGAACAAATTGAAGCTGAATGTTCCCATTGACATCAAATCCATGTGAGCAGGTAACACCTGGTCCTGTGGAAGGAAGGGAAGAGGAGTAGAGCCTCGTGCCTGCATGTTGTTAAATGACAAAGCAAATCAAGAGGCCTTTAAAAAAAAAAAAAAGCTTTTGGTTAAGTTTAGGTATATTCTGAAGAATATCTTGCTAGCTTATCTTCACAGTTCTCTAAGAGAGCCCTGTATGTGACTACGGAGGAAAAAAGAGAGTTTGAGTGGGAAAGAGACACCGTGGTTTGGGGTTTTGTTCCAGAGGCCAGTTTTGCCAGTTAAGGTTGTGGTTGCTTTCTGGGGCTAAAGCCTTTCTGGTCGCTGCCTGCGCAGGTGGTGCTGGCTGCAGCCCTCACTGGTGTGTGGCTGCACCATCCCGCAGTACCCTGGGGGACGTGGGTTTGTGTAAACACACTCCCTAAAGTGATCCTCAGAGTGCTATGGATCAAGCTGGAATCCCAGCCTGTGGCTGAGGCTGGGAAAACTAGATGAGACTTCGAAAATTTTAATAGATTCTGTGTTTAAATAGGCATTGTAAAGCATTCAGGAGTTGTGCTTTTGGAGCAGAAAGGGCAAACCTTTGGTGTACTGGTGGTGGTTGGATTGCAGTTATATATGCTGTGATTCCCTCCCAGCTTCTTGCTTTTTCATGCCTTTCTCCTGGAGGATGAGATATTAACATGTTGTTCAAAGGCCTTGAGATTTTACTTCTTTCAGTGTCTCTTTTTTTTAGTGTTGACAATGTGATAGTTATAACAGTGTGGGTAGAAGAGGTGACATCTGCTCACACCTGCAATGTTTGGGGCCAAGTGACTTTCTCTTTCTGAATGTCACGTGGAGCAGGAACCACCATGTCATTGTCATGGCTTTACCCAGATGTGTGGTACCGATGTGAAAGGAGAACACGTGTCCTCAGAGGACACGTGAAGGTGAAGATCCTGATGGACCCTTTTATGGTTGGTCTATGTAAGCTTGTGACACAATAGAAATCTTACTGTTTTCTTTTCGTGGAAGTCTCTGGTTGTACTTCAATGATAAAAGGCTATTTTAAATGGACATCTGTCACAAATACAAATAAATTATTTGTGGTTTTTTTTCTTTGAATGCCCGTCCGACATTGGTGCTGGGAGAAGTATAGGTTTCTTGGGCTACTTCTAGTCCCTGAGGTGGGGAAAAGTGGGATTTTTTTTTTTCCCCTAGGCATTATAAAGGTGCTGTTGACATTTTCTACCTTCTTTGAGTCGCCTCAGTCACCTTCCTCATTCTCCCCTAATTGTGAAGAAAGGCTGGTCAGTTGTCTGTTCTAGTTGTTTTGGTGGTGTCTTAGATACTTCTTGGCATAGCAGAAAATATGAATTAGAACTAAAAAATAACAATTATGAATTCAGTGCTGGTGTGCAAGAGATCATCGCCATTTTGAACTCTTTCTGGATCCTTTTGAGGTCAGCGATATACGCCCCGCTAAGGGTAGTTGAAGCCCTTCCCATCTAGGCAGGGGAGCAACAGCTTTCAGTTGGAGTGGGGTTACATGTGATGGTTTGCAGAGAAGACAGTGGGGTGACTTAATGAGAA
The DNA here is from genome assembly GCA_011057875.1 of Pterocles orientalis. NCBI lineage: Eukaryota > Metazoa > Chordata > Aves > Pterocliformes > Pteroclidae > Pterocles > Pterocles orientalis. The sequence continues at coordinate 1,849,732 of WKFP01014843.1, read as the reverse complement.
AGGCATTCAGAAAGTAACTTATTGCAAGTCTGATGTGTTAAGAAATGAATAAAAAAAGGAATAAAAGTGGAACATACCACATGGAGTGTGGTTTGTGAAGTAATGAACAACAGGCAAGAACTTGCATGAAGATGTCCAGTGGAGGTGGTGGCACACAAGAAACCCAATCTGTTTTCCTATTTGGGGGTGATATACAACTTAAGAAGCCCCTAATCTAATTACTGTTATTTCTAGCTGTTCATTCATGCTTGTCTTGCAGCACTGAGGATTTGTGCCATTTGACAGTAAGGAGGGAGGACGGATGGACTGAA
>WKFP01014843.1:1804336-1849401 GCA_011057875.1 Pterocles orientalis | reverse complement strand
CAAAAAAAAAAAAAAGTCTGTTCAAAGAAAATGTCAAGAATTGGGGGGGAGGTATGTATTGTTCTTGTGACAGTTTAAATATTACCTTTCTGTAGGATGAAAGTCACGGGAGCCTGCTTTTCTCCTTACAAACTGTAAGCACAGCTAGCCCTTCCTGAGATGATTTAGAGAAGTGAAGCACAGCTGGGTGTAGGAACTAACTGGATGCTGCCTGACATTTATTGCTGTACTGCAGTTCAGTGTCTTTTAGACATATCTGAGTTGTTCCTCATGCTGTGAAAATACACCATGCTGTTGTGTATACCAAGAGTTCTTAAGTTCTTAATACACAGTGGTATTTTGACATTCAAAGACTTCTTAAAACTTGGAGGTTTGACATTGTGATAAGCTGATACTGAAGGATAAGCCTCTTCAAAATTTCTTTAAAAAAATCAAGAAAAAGGATAAAACCAGTTATGAGAGATTTATTTTCTTTCCCATTCTGTAGCACCTTCTGGGTCTGCAGCAGCAGGTAGCCTAACAGGCTACTTCTAAAGCTGTACTTACCTCAATTGCTGATGGTGGTGCACAGAGATGGACTGTTTTGGTAAGACAAGGCTCCATTGAAGTTACTGCTAATAAGCAAACTACCTCTGTTCACTTCAGTCCCATTCAAAACACAGGAGAAGAATCTTTGCCAAACTTGAAAGGCTGAAACTATTACAGAGGATGAAAATTATTTATTTCAAGTGAGTTTAAAACATATTTTCAAAATAAATGCTGAAACACTTGACTATTCACAGTAGGCATGAAATATAGAAAGTGTTCAGCTTTGTATTCCTTCATTTTATTAATGCAGGTTTGTTCTAACTAGCATTTAATATAAACAGTGCTTCTTAGGTACCACCTTAGATGTCAGATACAGCGTGTCTTCTCACTGTGAAGTGTTACTCTGTTGTAGCCTAATTTACTCTAAGCAAAAGGGCTTGACTCTTCTGTTTCCCTAATGCTTAAAAAAACAAACAAACCCTGAAACTTTGAAGTAGTGGTAGATGGGATTAATTTGACTATTTGGTTTTAAATTGTTGTACCTATACTTCTTTAGACAGAAGCTTATACTAGTCCTTGCAGTAGTGCAATAGTTTTTTTATATTTCTGTAGCAAGTTTTTTTCATAGTTTAGTGTGTTTGAGTGCTCTGGTGCTGGCTTGATCATCTTCTTTGTAAGTAAGCACAGCTCCATGATGTACTGAATGATTCTTCTGCAAAGAGTCACTCTAGGGATGACATATGCTTGAGTTGGATTTTCACATGCTGCTACAGGTGATTCGATGTCCTACAGATATAAAATGTGGACATTCCTCAGCATGTAGTTTGTGGGGTTTGGGGCTTTATTTTTTTTTTAGTACCTTTGAGTACATACTCCTCCTGTACTTACACTGGTCCATGTGAAAACCAAACTGTTTGAGCCTAGCCTTGTTTGCGTGTGGTAGAGCTCTGCTCACCTTTTAGAGCTGGAAATGAAATTCGGGGAAGTTCCCTCCTACGAGTGGGTGTATTGCTGGTTGAGCTGTCTCTCTTCCATACCACAGACAGATTTGCCTCCAACCTGACCTGCCTGCACCTTGAGCTGATGCTGTGCAGGGCACCGTAGCAGTGATTTCTTGCTGGGGTCTTCTCTGCTGTGCTCTGCTCTGGGACACGCTGCTGCCGTCCTCACTCTGCTTTTCTCTCCCTTAACGTGTACCTAACCTCTTTTCTCTGCCTTGGTTTAGCTACATTGTTGAGAGAATGAAAGTAGTGCAATAGGGATTTTTGGAAATCAGTATAAGCCTTGGGTTTTATACCATTTCGTTATGACTCTTCTAATCCTCTGGCTCCTGACTAAATTAATTCAGTTAGAACCCTTATGGCTCCATCGCTGAGGCAGCAGTGACAGGATTGTGTTGAATTGGGGGTTCTTTCCTTTCTTTCTTAGTTTAAATACTGTGTTAAGGGAGTCTGTATGTTCTGGTACCACTATGAGATCTGCATCCAAATCTGAGGTGTTCCTAGCATATTTGGCAGATTCCCATAATGGAGCATGTTAAAGAATAAGCAGTCTAGGGAAAACAAAGTTGCCAGCCTTGAAGCAGTAATTCCTAGAAAGAGAGGCTGGTTACACCATTAAACCCCTTTTGCTCTGCATGGAGATACTAAGGAAGAAGTTGGGCTGGTGGTCAGCTCCATTTGTATAGTCAACACTCATTCATTCAAGATTACTTGAGGCATACACAAACATGCTCAAGCGGAGTCCTTGCAGACTCTCAAGATCCAGCAGGGTTTATTAACTCGCCTCAGTGCCAAGCAAATACAACTCTGCTGCTCCCAGACCAAGTAGGATGTGCTTTTTTGTCATGGAGTCAGAGCTGTTAAAGCCTGCCAAGCATGAAGGGTGCAGACCTGGGTCCAGTGCTGTTCTCAAATCCAAGAGCTCTGGTAATGTGTTGCATGTGGCTCAGCCTGGAACTACCAGGGCTCATTAGAGCAACAGCAGTTTCAGCCCTGTTAACCTTGGGCTTGCTTCTTTGTTTGTTTGTGTTTTGGTCATCTTTTTAGGACTTTTTTTTTACAGGTGTGTGTTTTTGTGGGTTGTTTTTAAACTGTTAACTCTGAGTTCTGGGAAAATTTATTAGCTTGGTCAGCCCCAGGCTCAGCTAACACTTTCTGTGTATGCAGTGTGGCATATAAGGAGCTTCTTGGAAGCAGATCGCAGAGGCACTGAGCTTGCTGAGCAGGAACCAACTCAAGGCTAGCACTGAATCAGTGCTGCTAGACTCTAATGACCCTCAACTGACTTTAATTTTTCTGTTCAGGGATTCCCAGCACGTTTTGCAGTGAAACAATATACAAATGTTTCTGTTGTGCCCCTTTTTCACAGCCTTCATGGGCTATGGTAGTGGAGTGCTGACCATTGCACACAAAGCATGGAGTTCTGGATGAGTGCTGCTAGTTAGGGCTCATGTTCTGGTTTCATGGAGTACATATCCATGGTACATACACTGAGATTACATTTAATAACTGCAGTTGTCATAAGGATAATTAGCTTTTCTGTTTGGATTTGAAAATACCTTCTGGAAAAACTGCAGTGTGCTTGGAGTAAGTCAAAATACTTTTAAGACTATATGCTTGATAGTCTGTGGATTGTTACAGTATTTGAAATCAAATTTTTCTCACAAAATTCACAAATGCTTGCTTGCTTTTTTCAAGCAAAAAGTCATACAGCTCTTCTTGGTTTTTCCATATGCAGGTGCAGCTGGGACAAGCAGATATAAAATGCCCGATCACAGAGTGCAGCGAACACCTGGATGAAACAACTGTCCTCTATAACCTGCCCCACGACGACATCATCAAGTATAAATATTTCCTGGAACTCAGCCGCATTGACTCCAGCACCAAGCCATGTCCTCAGTGCAAGCGTTTTACAACCTTCCGGAGGAGAGGCCACATTCCTACCCCTGCCAAATTGGAGAACAAATACAAAGTGAGCATGCTTGCCAGGGCCACGGGTTAGATGGTACCACAGAAGTAGGACAGCATTTGGTGGGCAGTAAATGAGCTTTCTTGCATCACTGGGGTTGTGTGCAAGCTGTGATTAGAAATTTTCTAACAGTTGAAGCAGTTGAACTTCAGTCCTTATTTCTTTGGCAGGTGGTGTAATTTTATCCTGTCACACAATTTAAAAAGTGTTTTCTCTCTGACATGCAAACAATATGGTCAGGATCAGAAGAGACTGGGGAAGGGAAGTTATCACTGTAACTGATAATTTTAGACATACAACTCCAGCAAAGAAGTTTTTGCTGAAACTCTGAACAAATGAATTCTGGGCATTTGTGGTGCTAGGCTATTTGTTTGCTCCTTCCTTAGGACTAGAGCTGTTGTCCAGTCCACTTCTTGGTTTTGATTTATTCAGTCCCTTACAAGAGGTTATACGTTACTCTAGCCTTATCACTCAAAATACAGAAAACTTGAGAAACAGGAAAAACCTCCCTTTTACAGCATTTCCTTCAGTAGAAGATTTCCTTATACTGTGATTTCAATCAAAGATAAAAAACAAGAGGTTACAGTTAGAAGAAGCTTTGAGGTGCTGAAGGTCCATCTCAGTTCCAAAAGACAAAGGTTCTGTCTGCAGCATCATGCTCTTTGTGTTAGTTTTCCATCTGGTTATTAGATTTGTTGTGGTTAATTTAATGATTGAGCTGTCCTTTCCTGGACAAACCAGTTCTCCTCAGTAGGAGTTTAGATGGCTGGTTAGATAGCCCTAATTACACAGCATAAGATTCAGCCCAGTATGGAGATTAAGAGGTAGAAGGTTGTGTATCCAGTGGAATTGAAACCGTGATAAAGTTAACTCTGAGTTAACAGCTAGTTATGTATATCTGTGCAGTGTATGAATTACATGCCACAATGTCTGTTGGACTCAACATTTTCAGATATTTTTTTTTTTGGCATTTTACATGGAGGTGGAGAAATTCAAAACTACAGGTAAAATTCCTTCTGCCCACAGCCCTTCTCCTTCACCTGCCCACTTAGCATTCCCTCAGGTGTAGACAGGATGTGCAGTCCAAAGTAGATCAGGTGTTGTAATGCTCTGCAGCAGCCTCTTTTAAGGCACCAGAGGCTGTAACTGCCCCACTGATGTGGGTCACCGGTGGTGCAGCTGTTGTATCATGGGATGCAAACTCTGACTGTTCCTCAAGGCACAAAAATGAGTTGTTCTGCCCACCAGTGCTCTTTTATGAGTTAAAATGCTATCGTTAAAATGTTCCCACCACTTCCCTATAAATCATAATCAGAAGGAATGGGAGACTGGGTGATCCATGAAATAGTGCAAGCCAGAAGCAGTTCCCTGGTCCTGTGGTGATGCATTATGTGTAGCTCTGATCTGTAGAGCTCAAGGCTTCTCCTGGGAACAGACTCTGGCAAAATGTGTCCTTTGGCCTGTGGCCAGGCATTGGCTGGAAGAATGTCTAGTTGATGCTGGTCAGAAATGTAATTCAGAAAGTGCTAGCAGACAGCATGGATGATCACAGATTGAGGGCTTCAACCTGCTCCCTGAACCTGTGTTGTTTTCTGCCATAGGTACAGTTTTAGTGAATTGTTTTAAGCTTGGCACAAGAAAGAGTTTTGCTGTAGGGATAAGATTTAAAAGGAAGACTATATGTGAGATTGTGTATATGTGAGTATTTACATACACACATAGCTGTGGACCATTATTATCTCAGTTTTCTTGGACTGTTGTGATTTTTTGCATGTAACTTGCCTGTGCCTTGAATTATAGGCTCTTTGGAGGTACAGACTCAGTTTCTTTTGCATATAGCGTAAGAGACATCTGACTGGATACTGGAAGACTCACATATTCACATGCAAGCTATATAAACAGCAGTTGCCCAGAGGAATTCTGCACAAGCACTGGAAGTGTTACCTTTAGAAGAACTGAGTCATGCATGGGGAAAGTCTACCCACAAGCCTACTAGTAGGATCACTGCACACAAGGGCTCAGTGCCAGTGTCCTCACTCTCCTATACACTGCAACAGGAAAACACTGTAAAATCCAAGAGTACTTTTAAACAGATACTTTTGAAATGTTATTAATGACATTCCTAAAATTTGATACACTATTTAAAATTATAAATAAACTTAACCTCTAAATTTAAAGAAGTAGCAAAGTTATTAGATTATTCTTCCTTATTGTAGCTGTTTTACATCAGCTAAGCTGTTCAAACCCCAGCAGTTCAGTTTTTCAGTTTTGAGATCAAAGTCTGTGTGCTAAGCCTAGAAAGTTAGCTGGTGCGTATGTGTTGAGAGCGAAGGAGGGGAAGAAAAGGGAAACTTGCTGTCCAAACCTTCCTTCTCCCATTAGTGCCACTTAGGACAGCACAGTACATCAGTGTGACTATTTAGTTACCTATATCAAATATTTGTATCACAAATAGATCCACCTTTAAGTAATGAAAAACCACTGCGCCTTGTCTTATGATCTAAATTGGGAGTGTAAGACTTGGGTGTAGACAAGATCCTAGTAAACCTTTGGTCAAAGCTGGTATGTCAAAGTGCAAAGGAAATAGACAAAAATTGGAGAAATTGGTAGTTCCGTTCCCGTGCATGGAACAGATACAGATTTTACAAGAGAATATGTCGGCTTGTTCTATTGAGAGATTTGGGGTTGTTTTTTTATTTTTTTGAAGGGCAGGGGTCCCCCCCTAAGCCTTGGATTTCACTGTTTTTTTTAATGTTAGCTCTTTGACCAGCCACCTGCCATGAAGAAGCCGTTCTTGATTCTTGGACTCTATTTCTGCCCTATCAACCTGCGAGGTTCGTAATGAAGTTTTCTTGTTCACTTCTGTCAAGAGATACGCACATCACATAGAAGAAGGGCTTGAGTTCCTGGCTTTGGAAATGTAAATGTTTTTTTCAGTGCAGTTGTTATATAAACTCTTTTGTTTGAGCTACTCAAGAGTTTCTGCAACTGGTTGCTCTAGAACTTGTAGGAATCTATACCTGCAAAGATACTGTGATAGAGTGGAGCTATTTAGTTCATATCAATCGGTTCCTTCCTTTTTGGATTACATTTTAACCTTGACTAGCAGATATCTTCATGGCTACATGTCCCTTCAATCTGCCTCAAGCCTCAATTGCTGCGGACATAGTGATTTTGCCATGCTCTTCCTCTTTGCTCTCAGCTGTTTATTCCTGCCAGCTTGCTTTTGCTCGTGTTGATGTTTTGGTGTCACACTGTGAGCTGGATCAAAGATCAGCTCCAGTGGGATACAGGATTTGTTTGGTTTGTTATTGCTTATTTTCAGCTGGTGCAAGAGAGGGCATGGGTTGCTGATGAGGAGGAGGCAACTGTTTAGTGGGAGCCCATATTTATTTTGGAATAAAGTGACTCTGTAGCTAGAGATTGTAATTCATGTAATCGGTTAGTTGAACTGTTTTGGCTATCCAGTTGTATAGCTAGCTTTCCACGAAACAGCAGAAGATCCCACTGAGCTTTTCACAGCTTCAGGCTCTCATAGTATTTTTAATGTGCAGTCAGTTATGCTATCATTATCTCACATCGAGCAGTGTTTTGTGTTGCTGTTACCTACCAATTTTGAAGGATCTTTTCCTGGGAGGAAAGGAAGATGATAGTTAGAACTGTTTGCAGTGAAGAGGCTAGCTAAGAAAATGGAAAATGTTAGCCTCAAAGGTCAGTGTTTCAGAAAGCTGAGAACCAAAAGGGTTAGTATGAGAAGTTGTGTGATCTTTTCTATTTCAAGGGAGACTGACCTCCAGATGGTGTAGAAGTTTGTGTATGTATCAATCTTCTTAATTCAGATGGACTGTAATTGAAGTAGTACAATAAATGGAAAAATGTGTGAGGAAGAACATATTTGAAAAACACTACATTAATAATTTGGGTTTTTTCAGGTATAGTTTGTTTGCTTTGCTGGACTATAATGTATTTTACTGTTTAAAATTATATGTAGATAGCATGTTTGTGTCTTCACTGTGGTGATTTCATGCACTAATACTGAAGGTTAAAACAAATCATATTTTACTTTTTTTTTCTTTCAGAAAAGCAGAAAAAAATGGAATAAGAATATGAAAGACTGCTGTAGTTGCCCTTTTGTGTTCCTATTTCTTAAGCACACTGGTGTCACGGTACATCCAAGTTTGCATAGGTTGAGGGTTTTGTTTTGCAGCCACTAGGTCCGAGACAAATAAGGTTCATAAGTACTTAAAAGAACATACTTAATGTATGTTCAAATAGTATTGAACAACAGAGAAGTTAAGTGACCCATTCAGAACATGAAAAGTATTTACCAGTTCAGTTTTGTGGAAGGTGCTGTCAGGGGTGGCAGGTAGAAGAGAAAACTAGGAACTCCAAACCTGGTAATGAGGTAGACAGTTCCCACTAGTTTACTTCAGTTAGTCAGGGCCATTCATGGTAACAAATGGTATTCTGAGTTCATGTGGTTATAGCCTCATCCTGTATTTCAGTACTTGCCAAGTGATGTATTTGGAAACATGTCAGTGTGCATGTATAAGATTAAATATATATCAGTGGCTGCTATATTTCTTGCAATTGTATACATGCTATAATAGAAAGATAGAGCTTGCAATGAATTTTTGTCAAATTTTCACCCCAAAAAACCTCAAAACCAAACCCACGAAACTTGTGTTTTAAATTATGTTGACATTTTGTTTAAGAAAGAAACTTTAACTTGCAGATTCCCAGATCTGTTGGTTTGGGTTTTTAACATTCATGTTCCATCTAAAATGTCTAAATACTGCAACTGATAAAAGCTTTAAGGTTGCAGAACACTTAATTGTGGCTACAAGCTTCATCTTTGGCTGAGGTGAAAATACGAATACTGACTAATACAATGCAATGCCTGCTATAATCTGTCTCCCCAGCAGTAGGTCACTGTGACATACATTATTGACATATGTAAATTCAAAGCTTGGGCAGGGAGGGAAGCGGAAATGCGGGATAATGTATTTCCTTTGGTTTAGTATCTGGGCTAGTAGACCAATAAATCAGAGAAAGGGCACCCGTTATATTTTGTATTCCTTTTGGTTTTTACTTTATCTTGGCCTTAGACATTACTGTGTTTTCATGCAAAAAAAAAAAGTTTGTAATCCACATATTGCAGCTTTCATGTATTGTTTCCCTACAGACAAGTTTCATTTGTTGTTCTTTCCTGGTTTTGTGCTGCCTACCTGTGTTTTCAGTAACTTATTTAATTGGCAGGAAGCATGTGATAAGTGCAGTTTTCTTCTGTGTAAGGTATCTTGCTGTGTGCCTTAGCAAAAATGTCACTTCATAGCTATAGAAAGCAGTAAGTCATACTTGCACTGGGTACAGCATATCAGAATTTCATCCGTTTTAATGTTGCATTCTCTTCGAGTCTGCTTGATATGAAGGAAATGTAAGTATGCTAACACTTCAATGCACGTACAATTTTTTTTACAACAATAAGGACTAGAAGATGGTAGCTGACTAAAATGTTAATGTGTTGTAATAAGAAAATATGCCAATTTCTTGATACTGCTTCACTCCTTTGCACTTTTGTTTTGTGCTCAGGCAAGGGATTCTGGAGGGGGAAATGCTGTCTTATGAGTAGTGAGGAAATTATTAATTCTTTTGACTGTTAACTCCCATTCTTGCACTTGCTGATCTGTAGATGTGGATTGGCATAAAAAAGTATGGTGAAGTAATGCATTGGGCAATACATCATACAGTCCACTGTTAAAAGTAAAATATTTGCTTAAACAATGCTCCACAGGCAGGGGTACATCACTTCATACAAATGAAGCTATGACTGTCACATGCTGCTGCATTTGTTCTCTGCAGATGAAGTTAAAGACAATCACTGAAAAATGGGTCATCTAGGGTTATAAAAATGGCCAGCTTGAGCCATTGTGTCAATTAGGTTTTAATGTGAAATATTAAAAGAAAAAAAACTTCTCTGTGGGGAATAGCATTAAAGGTAGCAGGCGGCTTAATTTCTTGGTCATGCATCTGAGATCAGATCAGCTTTGTATTAGCATGTTGGTAGTGACAGATGTAGGAATTATACATGTAAATAATAATTTTGGCTGTCCCCCAGCAAAATACTTAAGGGAGATCACAGTGCCTACTTTGGTCTCTTAACTGAAGAGGAGGCAGTGTACCACCAGTCAGGGTGTCTGAGTGAGGGCACAGTGACTGGTGGGAGTGAGGGCTTCGGAAATACATTTTGGGTACTTCATGTGTGACTACACCCTAGGATGTAGGTTCCTGAACAGCACCCCAACACCACGCATGGCCAGCACAGACGCGGCTGTGGTTCAGTGGTGAACCAGGTTTGGATACGGATAAAACCAAAGAGCCTTTTTTTGGCTGGTTGAATTCCTCAGTCCTGTCCATGAGCTGGTACAAAGCCAGAGCAGTGCAAGGTGTGGGCTGCAACTGGAGCTGGTGGACAGGGCTTGGCAGGCACTCAAGAGGTGTGCCTTCCTGTTTCTCGGGCTGAGACATCTTGCTGCCAAACACGGCAGAAGTGAAGATGTTGCAGGAGCAGATATGCCTATGTTTAATGTGGATTCTGGTTCTTGCTTTCCTTAGTCACAATCCAGGTAGGAGGCCTGTCTTTCATCAGATAAGCACCTGCAATGTGCCTGTATTTATTACTTAGTTTTTTTCAAAAAAATATCCAGGCTCTGGAGGAAGACATGATGATGATGGTACCTGTTTGATCCAATGATATAAAACCCAGGGAGTGAGAAGAACAGATCCTTACTCAATTTAAGGAGCTTGGCTTGCATTTTTGGCCGTTAGGTTTGGTCTGTAACAAGTGGGCTGTTTGGCACAGCCACAGCTCACCGTTAAACAATGAAAAGCAAAAGGAGGTACATGACTTCCAGGTGGCAGTTGTGGCATTTGGTTGAGACCCTTGCACTTGGCCCCTTCTCCCAGGACCACTTCTAATTTAAGCTTCATAACCCATTCTTATCTCTGTAGAGCCCCTTCAGAAGACCAGGTACTCCCTGGTGATAGCCTTGGCAGTGAAATTTATAACTAGAAGACTGTAAACTGGCTGCTAATTTTTAGGTGATCTCACACATGTATTGGAGGCAACTGAATAAGCTTCCTGGATTTTCTCTTTTGGCATTTGAGCCATGCGGTGAATTTTGGGTGGCAGTTCCTATGCTTGGACCAAGCTACTTGTGCACTGTTTGATTGGGGCCTTTCCTGGCTTTCGCAATTAGTTTTGTATTCTCTCTCTTTTAAAAAAGGAAAAGAACAAGTTAGCTTCCACAGCTTCTTGTGTTTTTAAAACTGACACTTCAAAATAAGTTAGACTTTTGCTGCGCAGCTACTCTCTTAATTTAAGAGCAGTGGTTTTAAAACAGACTTTCCAGGTGGTTTGGTGCCCACCTTGCAAACGTGTGTTTTCTTATTTATACAGATCCAGTGTCCATCTTGCCAATTTGTCTGGTGTTTCAAGTGCCACTCTCCCTGGCATGAAGGCGTTAACTGCAAAGAATACAAGAAGGGAGACAAGCTTTTGCGTCACTGGGCCAATGAAATTGAACACGGGCAGAGGAATGCCCAGAAGTGTCCAAAATGCAAGGTGAGCTGCTCTCCCATGGCTTGCAGGTAGTGGCTTCAGTCCTTTTAAATATGCAAATATTTGTAGCTTCTGCTCAGCACTGGAAATGGAATACATGCTTGCTGTGTGTAGATTCTTGTCAATGACACATTGAGGAAAACAGGTCATATGTTTTACTTGCTGGTTCCTGCACTGATTCTGCGGTTCTCTGCATGTAAAAGAAACATGGAAATCATAAGAGGGGGGCTGTCAGGTTTTCCAAAGAGATTGGGTGAATTCAGTTTCTGAGTAAGGCAGAAGGTAGTCTATCAACAAGTTAAAGCCTCCCACCCTTAGTTAAGATTTGGCAAAACCACAAGTTTTTTAGGATTAAATGTCAGTTCTTCACAGCCCTTTCTCAGGATGTAGTTTAATTTTCAACACTGAAGTGCATTCCCCCACCATAAAAACATCATTAATCACTTTTGGGGTAGGAAATATTTCCTACTACTCAAATAAGATGCGACAGTCCTGCACACCCCTGCCCCAGCTGCCCTTAATTAAGGTGGCCATTGTGTTTGTTCGCTATTTTTTTTCACAGCACTTATCTCCAGCTACTAACAGAGTAGTAAGTCAAAACATTGAGAGCACCATGGTGGTGGGAGACTTTTTTTTGAAAGGGAGTACCTAATCTGAACCTATCTATGGCTCTACATCTACCTCATGAAAAGGACAAAGTAAGGAAACTGGAACATTTGGTAGGAAATAAATGTTGAGTGGGAAGATATACTTCTAAATGCCCACATATACTTCTAAATGCTTTTATCACACTTTGAGCCTTACTCTGGGCAAATAAGGGAATGTTTATTGGTTTACTAAGTTTCTTATTTTGGTCTTGGGGAAAGAAATGCCTGTGATGCCATAGCTTGAAATGGAAAGATTTCAAAACACTAAGAAAAATTCAAAGAGCTCTGAAATCAGCAGTTGGTTGTTTACTCTTCCTCCTGCATGCACATGACATTTGAACAGAGTTTTAACAGCTTGCTCTTTGGTAAGAGTTGATAGGTTTGAGACAATTCTAAAAATGTTCACTTTCTGGGAAGTTCTACAGTAAAATCCTTTCACAAATTTTGTTCCTTTTGGAGTGGGAAGAAGTATCTGTTTAATTTTTAATTATTTGACTTCTGTCCAGATTCAGATTTTATGACAATGCAAATGATGCAATTATTGAAATAAGTCATCCAAAAAAAAGAAGAAAATGCACAAAGCAAAAAAGTATGAATGTGGAAAAGCAGGGGAAGAGGGCTGGTAAGAAACTAAAACTACAAAGCCTAACATGTTTACCCTGAAGAAGTTTTAAACTGAAAAAGCCAAATGTACAACTGTTTTCACCATCTTCAAAATAAAAGGCTGAATGCTTGAAACTTACTCAGGTTAAGTCACAACTTTTGAAGCCTGAAGTTGTATGAGTTTGGCTTTTCATTCCAAAAAGACTTTGTTTCGTTTCTTAATCAAAAGAAAATAAAACTTCCAGGAGGCAGTCTGGAAAGTTATGAAACTAGCACAGAAAAAGAACCTTTGTTAACAAGTCCTTTCTGGTAATATAGTTTATAAGTGAATATTGAAGGAGGAGTTTGACCTTTTCATAAACTGTATTGCTACCCCCACTACTGGTATTTTTAATTCAGAGGTGAAAAAAATTCTTCCTGCCTACAGCCTCCAAAATGTTTATGTCAACACATTGTTTGTTTTTAAATCAAATCTATAACTAGCAAGTAATCAAAAGGACCACTTAGAAGTGGTTTCTGTTCTCTTTCTTTCTTTCTTTCTTAATTTGTTATGAAGTAGTTATAAAAAGTACTTCTTATGCAACATTCTTCATCAAAACATTAATAGGTGTCTGGACACATGGGGATAAACATACCAACAAACAGTTAACAACTGGAAGTCGGGAGGATCGCAGCTAATGCTTTCTCTGCCTCTCTCTCCTGCTACCCTGCCAAACCTCTATATAAAATAACATTATATCAGATGGCTACCATATTTTTCAATAAAATAGAGAAAAGAGTGACAAAGAAAACAGAGCTGGTAACATACTATTTGATTTATCCTTCTAGATCAACATAGGCAATGTTTCAGGTGAAAACATTTTATTTTGATATGTGCATATATTCTATTTGAAGAACCTCTTCCATGTTTTGGTTACAAATTTGCAGTAACCAAAATTGGCAAACAGATTGAGGAAAAGTCAAGATTAAATTGTGTCAAGATATTAGTGTTCAATGTTTACACTAAAGCTAAGAGAAATTAAAGGTAGAAACTTCAGTAGGGGTAGAATTTCATTACTGAGATAACTTGTAAAATTACTGGTGACTTCCAAAGTGTGATACTGATTACAACGTAAACTGTGACCATACTTCATGTATATCTTCTGGAGATAATTATATAGACACACACAGACTGTTTCTTTAAGTAGCGATACCATAGAGATGTAGAATGCACAATTATCTTGTCTGGGCGTGCAGGTGAGAAAACGGGAACACTCTTATTCTGTGTGTGTATATATAGGCAGATCCTTAGGCAAGTGTTCACAGGTTTTTCAGTGGTTTTGGTAAGTGCTTTGAAAGAACATAAATCATTTGTAATGTGAATACTAGTGGCACTGTTAAATAAGCTTAAACTTGATTACTTTTCCCTGTACATGGACACAAGCTGTAGTGCATCTAGTAGAAATAGCTTATATTTACCTGGTCTCTCTAAGATATGCTTACATAAGCAAATAAAAATGCTACATGCTGTCAAAATACATAACTGTAGATTCATTTTGTGAATATATATCAGTATGGGAATATTACAAAATGCTACTTTTAAAAAATTATACCTTAAATTAATTATGGTGTATTTTTTGTTTTTAGTAGAGCTTTTTTCAGATCTTTTATACACTTTTTTTAAGAAACTCGGCATAGACCATTTTTCTTAACAAGACTTGTCCAAAAAGTGCTGGTCTTGTTCTAGAGGGAGCTGACTAATTAGTGCAAATTTGCAACATGTTGTTAGATGCCTCTTCATAAAACCTAAACCTTATTTGTCTTTCCCCATGGCTGTTTTAGGTTTTTTGTTTTTTACAATTTCTTGCGACAACATGTTGGCAGCAAAATGCCTTTTTTCCACAAGAGTTTTACAGTACAGCAAACCAAGGAAGTACTTCATGTTGATGTTACCTTACCATGGATTTCAAAAACAACACTGCCTGAGGAAATAATAGCGGCTCTAGCTTTGAAAGCTTTGAGCAGAAGCAAAAATTGAAGCTAAGAAGGATGTCAATGCAAATCAAGAGTATATACTTCTTATCTGTGGGTTCATTGTTCTGATTAATATGAGCATTATCAAATAACGTGGGGCATAGTTTTTGATGGTGCTCTGCAAATTATTTCTCATCCTCTGGAGCAAGGAGAGTCCTTGCCTGTATATGAAGGGATAAAGCTGTGCACCAGGTTTTCTTTAGAAGGAGTGGTGAAGAAATGGCCACTCTTATCCTCAGATCTCTTGGAAGTGATTTCCTGGGAAGATTTCTGTGAGAGGGCATGTAACGTGCAGAGGGGGTAATGTAAGGGTGTGAAATAGCCAGTGTGCTACTTCAGTTGTTTCCTTAAGACTCTGAGCTCTGTGTGCTTTACTGTTGGTGTGTAAATTTCACCCCTCTTGTTCTGGGAGCCATTCTTGGGTTTCTGAGTGACTAAACCTTTCCCTGTAAGGTGAGGGTATATCTCTGGGTTGGAGAAGGCTCTGGGCACAGAATGAAGCTAATAAACACTGACAGAATGCCTGGAGACAGAAACTGGGCTTACAGTCATCATGCTCTTGCCTTGCCTTCTTCTCGCTGCTGTGCTGCTGGGGAGCCTGCAGTAACAAGGCACCAAGCCCTGCACGGCCGCAGCTAACTATAGCAAGCCTCATTCCCGGCCCTGTGTGTCCCCCCTGCTGCGTGCTGCGGTTTTGCCAACGGAGCAGGAACACTTGTGTGATATTTGACCCATTGGTGATCGCTTTCCCAACCTATAGATTTGTAATCCATCTCTGTCAGTGGATTATCCTGAGGGGAGGAAGGCATGCCCATGTGAACCAGAGCTGAAGTTGATGTGGTGAGATGTCATGTCTTAGAATGGAAAGCAGCCTGGCTGAATCATACAAAGCCCATCTGGCATTGTCTGTCTGTGTGCGTATGATAGGGAGTCCAAGCCCTGCATCTAAGGATTTGTATTTATTTATTTTTAATGAATGCTCTCCTCACTAAAATAAAGTGTTTTACAAGAAAAAATGGAGGCAACTACAGCCAGTTTCCAAATTTGCAGTTACGTATGTGGAGATAAGTATTTGCTAAACATTTTTTAATACTTTACTTTTTGAAGAAGCAAAGATAAAGTACACGTAGTTGCAATGTGTGTCCATGAGAAAATAAATCCTGTATCAACTTTGTTTTTAAGAGGACAGTATGTCTGGAGGATTTAGAGCAGAAACAATTAGATTGAGGAGTGACCAGAGTGGTGCCTGCATAACTCGAGCTGGGGCACTTCTAGGAAGGCATGGGTAGAAAGATGGCATGTGGTGTCTGAGGGGTGGGTATTTCTGAAAGGTATTGAGGGTAGAACATATAAAGCTATTGCCAGCAGCTCCTTGAAGTTCTTACTACCAAAAAAAAAATTAATTCATTTTTGAAGTATGAAGTAGTTCTGGTTTGCATCCAGAATTTTTATAGGCTCCAGGCTTGTACAGATTTTTAATTAGGATATGTGGTAACTTAGCAGATTGGGTTGGAAGGTTGCAGAAGAGAAGAGTTCAACAGTCTTAATTCAAAAAGTAAGAGAAAACAACCAGTTAATTCTTGTTGGTCTCATAAGATCTCCTTCCCTCATTTACATTGTTTAGATAGATACGTCACTGAATCAGCAGATAAGGAAAGGTACCTCTAAAATGAAAAATTACTATGTAGTTGCTGTCTGAATTTCAATCCCCTGAAAAACTAATTGGAATTAAATTTTAAAGTTAATTTGTTAAAATACATTAAGTCCTTACTAAAACTTCTTAATTTCATTATTAAATTAAATTAGATAAACTATGGCTCCATGAGTAGGGTCAACTTTTCTTCATATAAAACCTGAAAAGTAAAGAAATGTCAAACTGACCGTATCCCTTGTAGAAGAAAATAGTGTATAACTTCAGAAGTTATGCTTGAGTTGGTACACTATTGGGTGGACTTCTCTTTCAACTTAGCTTGCAGTTAAATGCTTAAATGGGAAAGTTTTGAAGTCAGGTGTCTTATAAAGCTCATCAGCAATGTTATTTTTTGGTGCTTCTGGAAAACAGGGCACCTGTGATACAGGTGAGGGGATAGCATGGATGAACTAAACAGCAGGCTTCCTCGGGGTAGGGGGGCATAGCTGCTTGAACAGTCTAGTTGCATCCCTTCTATGGAATGAACACAAGTCCAATAGAATATTTGCCCACTGTAACATAATATTTTATAGACCAATCCTCTCTTTTGTGAATGTCTGTCCCTTCTTCTGTGCAAAAGGAGCATTTGAAAGTGTAGCAATATGAATACTGTTGGCACAGGGATGTTGGTAGGTGTACTGTTAACTACATCTGCCCTGAGATCTTTTACCAGAAGTATTGCTGGTGGAAAACATCACTTTGTTACATGCATAAAGTGCCAGTTTCAGTAGCTGTTTCAGGTGAGCAAGATTTCTCAGATCCCAGCTGAACCACGATCAGCACCCTCTCTGTCAGACACCCCAGGAGTCACAAGCATCTCTTGAGGCAAGAGGCTTCAGTTGTACCTGAACTTTCAGCATCTCTGGTGCTTGCAGGGCCACTGAGTGGCAGTCTTGTCTTTTATTTGTGCCTCCCTAAGAAATAAATACATGTAGATATGAAGTTCAGGAGGCATTCATTCATCAGAAGTTTCAACAAGTAGAATTCCAATTGGATGTAAGGGAAAAACCATTCCCATGGAGGGTGGTGAAGCATGGGACAGGTTGCTCAAAGAGACTGTGACCTACCCATACTTGGAGATTTTTAAAATCTAGTGGGATGAGGCCTGGAGCAATCTGATCTGACTTTGAAGTTAGCTCAGTTTGGGGCTAGGGGTTAAAATAGATGACCTCTGAGGATCACTCCCAGCCTCAATTATAAGGTAACTTTATCTGCTGTTCCATTGCAAAGCATGGTCTCAGAATAGGGGGGTCTTTAGCAATTTTGTGAGCTAACAAAAGTGTGTGTTTGCCACCCCATTAGCTGTAATTTTAGTTGGCAAGATTTAGAAATAGCTGTGTCGTCATAGTTGATCTAGTGAAATACTCAGCCCCAGTACTATCCTCTCTCCTAATACTGTCAGAACTATAACCTAAAACTGAAGCCTTACAAAATCATGCAAAGTCGGTAAATGTACCAGTTTAATGGAAAAGTACATAGATACAGGTATCGAGTTTTTTCAATCAGGTGAACAGCAGAAAGATGGATGCAGAACGCAGGCAGTCCAGCTCGATGCTGTACTGTGGCCATTATGAAAGCTTGACATAATTCTTTTATACTGTTGGTGAAATCTTTTTTTACAAAAAAGAAAAAAAACCCTTACTTTTCAAATCATTCACTTTTAACAGCAGAGCCTTTCTGGTGTTTATTACAAAATGCCAAATCAATTTGTGATGGTAATAGGAAAGGGAGCGGGGCCACAGGTGGCATAAGAGGGAAACCCATCTGTGGAGGGGTCAGATGGAGTTCATAACTATATTTACTGTGCTGCTTTTATTTTTAATAAAGTTTGGTGTTAATGTGTCTCCTTCAGTATATATGATGCTAAGAGCATTTAAACAAAGAAGGAGAATTATGTATTCCACTTAAGTGGAAACAACTGTAACTCACGTTTGATACCCTAAAGCATGCATTGGCAAACCATTATTGTCTTAGGATGGCTGCAGAATTAATTAATGCAGATGCCTAGTTAAGCAGGGGGGTTGCTTGCAGTGTCTTTTCATCTGACTCATGAACTGCATGGGGTAGTGCCTACTTTCCTGTGGTTAGGGAGGGGGAAATTTTTTTTTCTTCTGTTCCCACAGATCCACATCCAGAGAACAGAAGGGTGTGACCACATGACCTGTTCCCAGTGTAACACTAATTTCTGTTACCGTTGCGGGGAGAGATACCGCCAGCTCCGGTTCTTTGGAGACCACACGTCAAACCTCAGTATCTTTGGATGCAAATACCGCTACCTCCCCGAGAGACCACATTTACGGAGATTAGTGCGAGGCTCTGTCTGTGGTGAGTGGATAAATGTTCCTTGTGGAGAGCTACACAATGAGGTGATTTGGGGGTGGAGGGAGTGTCAATAATAGTGAAATAAAAGCTATTGGTTTGAAGTATCAGATGGGCAGCCTGTTGTTTAGTTATGTAAAAGGTGGTTTACTAAATATATTTAAATACATTTGTACTCCCTTTTTCAATGGACTGTGTATGAATAAGTATTGTCTTATTCTGATACCTTCTGTTTCCCAACCTTGTTTAAGTAAGCAAACTGGAAAAATGCATATTGCTGGCTGTGATCATTACTCTAAAAGCATATAGGAGAAGTGTATCAGGGCAGGAACCTTTTTTAAATGAATCTCCATGTCAAGGATTCATTTGGATAAAGCGTGGCTTGGATTTGAACCTGACCCACTTCTGAACAACCGAAGTATTCAGGTTTGTCCATTTAAATAGGAGGACACTTATCTTTTTAAATGTTAGCTTTAGTTCAGATAAAATCCAGTTTAAAACAAAATACAACTGTATATGTTCATTTCTCTCACAGGAATATAATGCCAAAAGCTTGACTTTTTTTGATTTATTTTTTTTAAAAGGCACTCCTAATTTGCTTTTGAACCAATAGAACCTATATAGAAGCATAGGAAAAAAAAGTAGATTATTACTAGCTTATGTGGTATCATACATATGCGTTAACTTCAATGTAGTGAGTTTGCAGCATATAAAGCTATCTATAACATAGGATATGTTTGTGTTGGGTCTTGAAAACTGGGGACCTATTAAGGAAAATAGGACCTTTTGTACTTTGAATTAAGGCATAGAAATTGGAGATGACTTGGGATTCACCTAGGATGAGGAAATGCTTTGAGCTTATCAATTGGAAGGTTTGAATGTAGAGGCAAAGGTAAGAGACTGAACATGTGGAAGCAGCAGTCAGCAAACCTGCAGTGAAAACAATACTCCTGAGCCAAACGTGTTGCAGTAAGAAAACTAGGTGATTTCCGTTTTAAAGTAACACAAGAGTTGGCACACAGACTCATAGGCCCGGTAGTAAGAATTACTGGCTGATCTGCAAAGTTGTGGCAGACTGACAAACCTGGAAGGCTTGTTTAACAAATGATGACAAGTCATCCAGGCCCATTAGTTTGACCTCAGGAACTTGCAAGGCTTTGGAACAAACTTTGAGAGGTGAATTAAAGATACAGAAATGAATGAGTGGATAAAAATTCAAAACAACTGGATGTGCCTGCTCCAATACATTTTTGTAGGGATAAATTCCAAGACATGAGAAGATCTAGCCTAGATTAAAGACTATGCTGGCACTAGGGCAGATGGGTATAGACTGCAAATGAATAAATTTAAGCTTAAAATTCAAGGTCTGTTTCAAACCACTTTAAGGTTTTAGAAGAGCTTTCAGTATCCTTCACCAATTTATACAGTTCTTAAATGACTTATGGTTTTGGCTTCCCCAAAATACCTGACAGAGGTTGTAGGATTTCACTATGCATTGTGTTGAGAAAGTACTTTCATCCTTCTGTTGTGTGTTTGTGTGACTTGTTTTGGTTTTTTATAATAGATTGCTGATCATTTATTTCATTGGTTCTTGTATCATGAAATTAAGCATTATCTTGGCTGTCAGTAGGAGACTGGTGAGGTGTTGCTAGATACATTATCTTGTGTGACTTCTTATTTCATTCTCTTGCTATGGAGAGGAAATACATATTTAAGCAAACATCATGATTTTGTAGCCTTTGTAGTGAAGGTTCTTTGGCTTGTTTCTACAAAATCTGGGTGAGTGGAGTGTGCAGAAAGGAAAGAACACTTCATGGCAGGCTGGCAGGCTATCATGGTTTCTGTTGAGAAGCAAATGTTTGTGCCTACAATCACGAACTGTTCTGTAATAAAAATAAGGGGAAAGCATTTGTGGCAGCATAATCTTAAACATACTTTTCTTCAGAAACCAGTGATTTTGTAGAGGTAATAGAAATCACAGAAAGAAGAAAATAAACTGAGAGCAGAAATGGTCTCTGCATGTGATGACACTTCTCTCCTCTCCTTAGCGAGCATATTTTTTACAGAAACTTTGTCCTGTGACCAGTACAGTAAGGTGAAACTGCTTTTATTCTTCAGTCCCAGTGGACTTAGTGATTTCATTGTTATAGGAATTATTTGGCTAAGTTGTTGAAGGCAGGATGTTTGGTGATAACTGGAGTAAGAACATGCAGCATGTTTTCAGATCTGAATGACCTGTACTTCTGTCCCAAGACAGCGTGCAGGATTCACTTGATGTATGCTTGGCTTTGAGCACTACAAAGGGAAGCATGCATTTCTAGCATCCAACCTTCATTAGCAACTTTATAATTTAAGTTAGTCTGATTTGTCAGAAGTCGCCTATATACATTTGATAGAACTCTTTAAACAGATGCAAACTTGTATTAGAACTTAAATCTGTTTGTATCTGTAAGTAGATACTTTTAGTGGCCCTCCTGCTTAAACTTGGAAGACAAAATTTTCTCATATGCTAGTGATTAAATTTTTTTATCTAAAACTAGTATAAATTTTTTACATGACAAAGAATTCTCTAAGGATTTATGGGATTTTGTATTACCCTAAAAACCACAACCAAACCGAAAGTTATACAAGGGAAAAAATATTCCCATGTGTTGCCCTAAATGTTTCCTCCTTTTGCAGAAAAAAATATTTTTTAATCACAAGTAATGCAACCCCTCTGAGACATCTGCAAATACAGTTACTGTGTTACTACAGATAGCTAAATCTTTGTGCTTAGCAACCCAGTAGAGAAATTGTTTACTATTAATTTGAGTAGAATTGTGAAAAGGTTCCCTTTTTAGGTTTGTTCTATTTATAACCATTTCTTTTAAGTTTTCTTTAAAAATCATCTTTGAACATGACCAAACTAGCTATTGTAACCTACTGGTGAGTTCACCACATGGACTAATGACCCAAGATTTTGTTCAGTTCTGAGGCAAGTTTTACATCTGCTTTCTCTGCTAGCAGTCTCGAGCTAACAGACATAGAACAGTTGGTCTTCAGGAAATTCCGCAACACTCCTTGGTGTCTTATGATTCCCTCTGTGATTAAAAGCCTCATAGTACTTCACGCTGTGACAGACGATGTGTATCAAACTGGAATTGGGTATAAAATTATGTCCAATTATCAGATGCTCCATTTTACACATCTGAATTGTTCTATACAATGCTGATAAAATGGAGTAAAAGGTACATATCTGCTGCTTTGCGGTGTTGTTGCTGTTTGTACTCTCACCTGATAGTAACTTGTGCAAATCGTGTTCAACTCATGTTAACTTGCTCCTTAATTTTAGTTCACAAAGGTTAAGAAAGACAAAGGACTTAAATGTGGTAGATATGTAAGGAGAAGAGTTATTTTGTTTTGTTTTTAAAGTTTAATGTTTAGAAGGACTGCATTGCTAACCAAAGAAAGATATTGTTCCATGACGATGAAAGGTAGTTTTATCCTTTAAGTTCATATTCACAGGCAAAAAGAAAAAGATGCTTGTGCTTTATTTCAGCTCTTGAGTTAGTCAAATGTAAGTAAGCAAGTTCTTGAACTGAATTAGCTTTGGAACAGTTCCTTGTGTCTGCAAAGAAATTACTCCAGTCAAAAGCTAGCTTAGCCCTTTCTGCAGACTCTGTTCCTGTGTACTTAGTCATCAGTTCAGTAGTTTAAGTTTTTAATAATTTTGGTACCAATAATTGGTACATCATAATTTTCTAACATTCTAATTACATGTTTATTAATAAAGTAAAGAGAGTTCATATGCTAACACAATCTTTTATAAGCTCTACTTTGAAATTATTAAAGGCTCTGGTAATGTTTTTTAGTGTTTTTAATTGCTAATTTTTGGAGTTTTCTTGAGGTTTTCCATTGCTCTACATTTCTTCTCCCATCTACACTTGAATAATTTATTTGACAACCTCTTTGTGTATAGAATGCAACACAGTGGAGTCCCAAGAAGGTCTACCATTAGGATGCCTACCTAGCAACTGGAGTAATACCAATAATACTTGTGAATTTTTTTCTTCTAGGAATTAAGGTTTCCCACCCACAACACTGCTATGAAATTTAAAAGCTATCAAAACAGAGAGTGAGAAGGACCAATTCATTTAACTGCTGTAAATATTTCCAAAATATCTCATTTTTCCTTCAAACTTCCCAAATTAGTAGCACAGGTTATGGAGAGGTTTACATCACTGTTGAATGAAGTAATTCATTTACTGAAATCTGATACAAGTGACTTGAGAGCAGGAAGGGCAGGGAAGAGAGAGGTAACAAACTCACTTTTCTTCCCTTTCTAGAGTTCATCTTTCAAACACATGTTTAACTTAGAGGATTGCTTAATTTCAAATCCCTGATCAAACTGCTGGTGCATAGGTAAAAATGCCTGCCTTGGTGTTTTTTCAAATAGCTGAGACAAGCGACATCTTTGATCCAGGCGCTCAGATAGCATAGAAAGGAAAATTCTGCCATTCAGTTGAAAGCATGCAACACAAGAAAGATAACTTGGATTCAAAGTACAGTTTTAATTGTTTCGGAAGGAGCCCTGCCTTCTGTGCACCTTTACAGTAAAGAATATGAGCACGTTTTATTCATTATGGATGTCTTATGCTCTAGCTGGTATGCTGCGCTGTGTCGCTGCCTTATTCATGTAAGAGCAGCAACATATCCTTTTAAATGTGGATCAAAAATAGATTTGGCTGTGGTTTGATTTAGACCTAAATCACAACTGTACACGAGGACTTCACCCTAGCCTTTTAAAGCAAGCAGAAGTGTATTTAGAAGTGATTCTCTCATCACCTTGAGCTAACCTAAACTCTCCAAGATGCTGGTTTGCTTGGCGCCTTTCCAGGGTGGTTGCTATACAGTAGGATTCCAGAGAAGCCAAATGATAGTAGCTTTATAGCTATCACATTCCTGTCGATGCCTGAGGGATTTCAGAATGGAAACAGAAGTAAATGCAAGCTGTAAGCGTTAATGTACAAAATGAGCTGTGCTCGAGGAGTTGTGGTGGGTGAGGAGGGCAAAGAGAAATGTGTGCAGGGAGCTGGCTGAGTGGTGATAACCCCTAGCTGGATTTGTAGGATGAATTTACAAATAGGAATCCTGGTAAAGTATTAAAAAAAAAACCCACACCTTTTGGGAATCTGATATTGAAATGCTTACAAATGGTTGGAAAGGGAAAAATAAAATGCCTACTTTGAATTGTTTAATGAATTTTGCATTTCAGCTGGAAAACTACTCATCACACCCCTAATACTGGTTCTGGGACTGGCACTGGGAGCCATAGCTGTTGTAATAGGTAAGAGTTGCATATGTGAGTGAGTCTGGGTTTTTTTTGCATTGACTTTCTGCGTGACATCTCAGTATATTCATCTCAAAGAGATAGACACAAAGTACAAATTTCACAGATAGTTTTTTGGTATAAAGGACATGATTTCTGAAAAAAATTGTCTTTAGAATTTTTTTCTTGCTTCCATTTTATGCCTATTAGCTTTATTATTTTTTTCCAATTATTTGGTTAAGGCTTTTCTGAACGCAAATCTTTAGTATAGTTAAACTAGGAAAGGGCCAGAGTGATTTAAACATAGTCCCATTAATCAGCCCAGTGGATCACAATTCTAAGATCTTGGCCATGTGCATGATGAGATTGAGGCACTAGGCATAGTCCCAAGAGCCCTCTGGCTTGAAGATAACAACAACAACAAAGCAGGAAATAGGGATGAGTCAATCTCAAAATCTAATTCAGTGCATAGGCTACCAAATTGGATTCAATCACAAAAAATGGTACTGTGGTCTCATTTGGTATAGTATCAAAGCTCTGTTAATATGGCTGTATAACTGTGGATGTAGCTACACTAACAAGTCTGCTCTTTGCCCAGCTTAACTGAATTATTCCACAAAAATTAAATAAGCCGTAACAAAAAATGTATAGTATGCACTCATGTAAGTGCATATTCTCTGTGTTGGCAGCTATATGTCAATTGCAGATCATGCTGCTTCAAAACTCTTCACAAAAGTACTTATTCCATTGAAAAGTTGCAGTGTATGCCCAGCCCTGAGGCACGCTGGGACATGGCACTGTTCTTTTGATACAATAAAGCCAAAATATACCGGGATTAATAAAATTGTATGTAACAAGTCAGCACATAACCAAAATACTATTACAGCTTTTCTAGGCTACATCTAGCCAAATAAGGAATATTGCTATTATTTTCAGTATTCAGGCTTTTTCCTGTATCAGTATTCTGAGTTGGAGTCACTGAAGAGAGAGCTATATATCTATATTCTTTTTAGTGGCATTTTTATGCCAAAAATATAGGCAATAAAGACTTAATGCCAGTAAAGCTTATTTTGCTCAGCAATCTGGTATAATTTATGCTGGGGAAAAAACACTCTTTTGCTTATATTAAAAATTGAGAGGGTTTTGCAATAATGCAACAGCAATAATAGTGGTAATACCCAGTATGCCACTGAAGTCCCATCCTTGGTATGGCTGGGTAAGATACAATCAAGAGTAGCAGTATGAACAGTTCCAAAAACATTCATTATTTATAAGAAAGTTTTGGTTTTGAGGTAATTACAGCAATATTTTACTGCCAGTAAAACTGTTAAAGTAATTTCGGTGTTGTAGCCAAAACCCATTTTTACGCCATTTACAAGGCTGTTGAGCAAAGCAAGGTGACTGTAATAAGTCTTTTGTTATCTGTTGTTACTGTAGTGGTGTCTGAAAAGGAATGCTTTTACCATTTCAGTCAGCTGGTGGCAAGAGAAAGGGGGAGATGCTACTCATTTGGGTTTGAAAGAGTACCTGTTATAATGAACTATTTTTCGCTTGAATAAATCTGATTTATTTATTTATTTATTTTTCCTTTTACAGCTTCCTTTCTCTCAAAAGACTTTTAAGAATAAATAGCTCTCTGCACAGGCGAGGATAAACATTTGAAATTACCTCACAAGAGATGAGGATTTTTGTAAAATTACATAATTTTTTTTTTAAAGAAAGTAAAGCTATAATATTCTGTCTCTATGGCATGTGAAACTGGTTGAAAGCTAGTTTAGTTTAAATCAGCCTTGGTTTTAGATCTAAGGATTGCCAAAGTGCTTTTAAAAGGTTTAAGTTTGTATGTTCTACAAAATAGCATGGTTCAGGAACTTAATTTGTCAAAGATGGGAGTAGGGTTAGTGGGAATTTGTTGTAAAGTAAGCACAAAGTGTAGCTTAACTTGTTACTGAACAGACAGACTGTTGCAGGCAATTATTTTTTCTGTTTGCCCAAATGCCTTGTCTAAAGTCTCTTGAGACATGGAAAGTTTCATCTGAACAATCTACGCACATTGAAAGAACACAATGCATGCACAAAGGACTGGATTTAATTACGGTTTTCTTTTGGCAGGTTTATTTGTGTTTCCTATCTATTGCCTTTGTAAAAAGCAGAGGAAAAGGTCACGGACAGGTATGCCCTGGTAAGGATGGACCTTACTCACGTGAACTGAGCTGGTCACGAAAGGGCTATACGCGCTTTGTGCAACAGAGCAATACAGTGCTGGTAACAGCATCAAAGCCACCGCCCTGGAAGAAGAATGGGGGATCTCCTGCTATCTTCCCTCAGCTGAAAACACTACTGCAGACCAGAAGGCCTCTTTGCTCTGCTGCACTCTGAACAAGATGGGCCCCCTGACTGCTGCTTTTTAAATGTTTTAGGTTTTGTTTTTTTTTTTTTTTAATTATTCCTTTGGGGAGAGTTTTTTGAGTCTTCGTTTCTGAACTAGACAATCAAAGTCTGTATTGTAGCCACAACTCTACTACCGATTTGGCCTGTGAAGAAAGCATTTAACTGCTAACATGTGCTCCGTTTAACTTCAGTGTTGGCCTTTAAGGGGGAAATGCTTAGAAGTGTTTGGACTTTCACTGTATACTGAGCATACTACTTTTGGTATTAAAAACTACTTCTGTAAATAACTTCCATCACACAGCATTCTGTTCAGCATACTGAAACCCCATCACATGCCAGAGCTCGACAGCTGGTTATCTTCTGAGTTGTCCTGCTAGTGGGCAAGAGTGTAGATTGCCCCTGCCAAACTGCAGAGCCTCAGAGAGAAATATCCTTAGTACTGAAGCGCCATGATACTTGCAAATTTGCTGATTAGTTTCACTTTAGTATTTAATTTATGACAGGCTATTAATATTGATTGAGGGGGTGGCAGATTTGTTAGAGTACACCATTTTCAAACTCTCCCAGTACAGAAAAAAATTGAAGGGTTTGGATAACAGGAAGTGTCTGTGGCCTGTTCTGTCCCAAGATATCCCTGAAGTACATTTGCAGGGAAGCTGGAAACCTGCTCTTCTGTTCTGACTTGGCATATAATACACTTGCTACACACTAGTTATGTGAAGATTGGTTTGATGAAATTTTACAGCCTAAATAGCACATTTTGTTTGGTTTTTTGTTTTAAGTAGGCTACCTAAGTCTTGGAGCATTCACTGATGTCTCATGAGGAAAATGTGTGAATTTTGGCTAAGGGGAGTGGTCATGAATACTTCAGCAAACCATTTCTTTCCTTTTTTTATTTTCTGCTTCCAGTGTTGCTGGTGCGTTACAGATCTGAAGAGAATAGCTATCCTTGCTCTTTCTTCCTAACTTCAGAGTACCACTTTGCTCCCAGAGGTCTTTCTCAGCACATCGCCACAAGAGCAGTGTAATTCAGCATTAGGAATCAGCTACTTGAGAATTTTTTCATTTTTCATTATAATGCAAATTTTTCATACAAATATAACTTAAAAGAAAAACAGAATAAAATAAATTTGTGTAAGCAGAACACTGAAAAAATAAAGAAAGGAAATGAATAAGAGAAATATACTTTAAAAATACAAGCTGATCTTAAAAGAAGATTGGATTTGTACTGTGAAGGTACTTTTTTTTTTTAAAGTGTGTGTTTGAAGATGTGTGTGTGTGTATATATGTGGGGAAAGGGAGAAGCAGGGAGATGGGCAATGTCCAAAAGAGTCTACAGGCTTCAAAATTTAGGCCTGCAAATAGCATACCATTTGAGAGGATGTACTTTGCACCGCTTTCTTGGAAAATTGTTATTAAATCCGAATCTAGTTGTAATTCTTCAGTAAGTAGTATTCTTCCCCACCAACATAATACTCTTATAAGATACTCACTTTGACTTCAAAGCTGCAGTGGAAGAAACTGATTAATTTTGTTTACCTGGAAATACAAATATCAGCATACCAGAGTTAGATAGTATGCTTGTTTTCTGTCAGCTTCTGGTTTTGTTTTCTTGTTTGTGTTTTTTTTTCTGTTGAAACAGTGTGTACAGGCATGCTATAGTAGTCAACAAGTACTTAATATTTCCATTTGAATTATAGGGAATGTTTACCCTTTTGTCCTAAGGGTGGAAACAGTACCTTTCTAAGATTTGCAAATTAAGCGGGGAAGCAATGACATTTAGAAGTAAAGTTCAAAGTCTATTGTCAGTGCAAATCCACCTGTTAATTAGATTTATTCATCTGTGACACATCAGTTTTCTATTTGTGTTCTGTCCGAGGTTGGAAGATGCCTTAAAATTGGTCTTGGTTTTGAGTGTGTTTTCTGAGGCTATACATATCAGTTGTCATTTTGGATTACTCAGGGATTTTTATTCCTTTCTTTAAAATGTCAAATAATGAAGATATTTTTGTATTATTTAGAAAAACCTTCAGACCTCAGAGTGTGAGATATATAGATAGATTTGGGTTTGCAATGAAGTCTGTAATATGGTGTCAAACTATTCCACTTGAGAATATTTTAGTGCTTGAGATCAACTGAGATTAACTACACAGTGGATTAATTTCCTTTCTTTTCCTGGTTCTTTATAAATATGTGAAATATTCTTACAGTCTTTGTAGCTGTTTACACTCTGCCATGTTTGCCATTTTCAGTTTTTGATGGGAGTTCAGAAAGATCTGAAATTAAGATGCTAGAATAAAGAGCATAAAAGGGAAGAAAATAGATCTGCGCTTATTTCTATTCAGAAAGCGTGTCATTGTGTGTGGAGGAAAAAACACATCTCAGCTCCTACATTATCACTTCATCTAGGCCATTTTTACTTTATTGGAACAGATTAAATCAAAGGGAAATGGTTCTTCATTTTCTACACATGGCAAAAT
The DNA here is from genome assembly GCA_011057875.1 of Pterocles orientalis. Classification (NCBI taxonomy): domain Eukaryota; kingdom Metazoa; phylum Chordata; class Aves; order Pterocliformes; family Pteroclidae; genus Pterocles; species Pterocles orientalis. The sequence goes on along the minus strand of WKFP01014843.1, from coordinate 1,820,831 downwards.
GAGGCATCTTTGACCTTGTAGAGATAGTCTAATCTTGCTTTCTCTGTAGAGAAAATATAGGAATGACAATATTTGCTTTTACTTTTTTGTAGAACAGGAAAAAATTTCAAGAGCCAGGCAGGTAAGGATATGGAAGTATTTTTCCATCTATATAAAAATATCCCCACTTTAATACAATTTTTCATCAATATTATATAACATAACCGCCTGAAATGTGAAGAATAATGTAGTATGAAACTTTGTTCAATAAAATGCTTGTTTTTAAACAGCTCTCCTAGGAAATCTTGTACACATCAGAGTCATGTCATTTGTTTTACAAGCATTAATTTATCAGTTTTAAAAGAAATGGAATGAACTTTGTTGTAAGGAAATTCAAGGATGTCTTTATTATGTAAACATGTTTTAGTTTTTGTAACTGTACTCCAAAGAAGTTATCAGACTTTTCTACTCACTATTTATTAGCAGAAAACCTCATCACGCAGCTGAATTAACCTGCAAAGGCAGATTTCATGCTACTGTACACTGATAACTGGGATTGCTTTCACCACATTTAATGTTTAAGATTCTTTATCCTTGTGAGAACTTGTTGCTCATTGATATCTTTCACACTAGGAAATGCTTAAATCTATTCTACATTACCTTCTATTCCCAGATTGCCTGGAAATGGAATTGCTCGTGTGCTCAGGCCTCCTTGCAGGCATGCAGTAGGAGCTGGTGCTGTGTCCTTTCTCCACTAAAAGTAATTAGTTGGATTTCGTTAATGGGGTCAAATTTCAGGGCTGCTTGGCCATGACAGTGGCAGGATGATTCTGACTGCTGTAGCTTCTCGGAGCATAGTTAGGTATATTTGCAGAGCATATCCAGGAGCTTGTGACTGGATAATGAACAGCATATTCATATCTTTCCAATGTCATTAAAATACAGTGCACTTTGAGTGATTTATTATCTTCCTTTGGGGCAGTGCAAATGTTAAGTAAGGGAGGGTTTTGTTTGGTTTGGCTGTTACTGACTTCATAACTCTGCCCGGTAGGAGTTCTTTTAATTTACATCTATTTGTTGGTTCTGAAAGTGTGATCAAAGTGAAGTCTTATGAAAAATATTAATTTGCAGGGACAATTGCAAATTTAACTAGAAGGCATTTTGGATCACTATCAGGTATTCTTCTTAGCCAAGGGGCTTGCTGCTCTTCCAAAGACCACTTGCAGCTTATGTGATGTTAAATGATTTGTACATAGGGCAGTAATTCTGTCAGAGGATACAAATTCTCCAGTGATTGAATGATTTCTTATGCCAGCGAGATCTGAGAAACTGTTATATTCAATGGCCAAATAGTTTGTGGTGTTTTGTTTCTTGAGCAAACCTTGCATCTTTCATAATTCTTGGTATGAAAATTGTGCAGGTCCAAGCTGTGGATAAGAACCATGGATTACTGTTACTTTTATAATCCATCTTTGATTTTGCTGATGGAAAGAATCCTACCTGAGGAAACTATTAGAGAGATGATTTCTTAGTTTCTTTTAATTTTGCAGCCTTGTAGTTGTAGTGGGTCATCTCTGTTCCTGACATCAGTCATAGTCCCATTAAACCAGAGAAATCGTACCCATTTTTATGCCAGTGCAGAATTTGGCCCCAAATACTTGGATAGAAATATCTGGAAGCATGTTGACAGCCACTGTGCAGCAACTTGCAAATCTTGTTCACTTCTGAAGTGCACACTACTGTGGAGCTGGCCCTCTCACTCACAGAGTGACACTAGTGCTGTATAAGTACAAGAGCGGGCAGGGTGTAGAAAAGAATTTCCAAATTACATTCTTATTAAAGCAAATTGTGAGGGGAAGGAATGCTAGCTTTTAATATAATAGATACCTTCTTAATGCTTTGAGTCAACAATAAAGTTAGAAACAACACCCATATCTTAAATAACATCTCTTAACATTCTGCTTTCTTCAGTGTAACACATATTAGCACAGTGTAAGAAATCAAATTACAGCTGTTCAGTATTTTTTGGACTTAACATGTAAACTTGAAAAAGAGGGCACACAACATTTTAAAAGTTCTGTTATATTTGGTGGCTTGTCTTGCTACTGTTACATGAAAAAACAGATGAGCCTTGATTCTACTGCAAGACTCACATTGTTTTCACTTAAGTAGTGCTCAAGCTTTATAACACAACACCCTCAAACTTTTTCCTTAATAAAACTAACAAATGCAACTTGTTGCAGTTACACAGGACTGTAGCTTACTGGCCGATTCTTCCATATCATTCTGGTAAGGGCTCAGGATCTATACATTCTCTCTCGAGTAAGGAATGGAGTGTTCATATTGGGCAATTAATCATTGCTGCTCCTCTTAGCCTGACAGTGAAATACCATAAGGTAGCGAAATGGAAACTCATCTTGGAGTGCATGCTCTGATTTCAAAGGTAAAAATGTGTAATAAGCTTTAAGTAATTAAAAATTATTCCCTAGTAAAAATTAAATACAAAAAACTTCTAAGCATAATTCCAGCTGTTTATTTCTTAATATATCTCTGTTTAAAAAAAAAAAAGTAGTTACAATAGCAATAACTTTATTTAAAAATGCCTACTGTGCAAAAGAAAAGCTTTTGGGAGCTTATGTGGTTTATCAAAACTTGAAAAATTAATCTCAAGTGTTTTGGATGGATCAAAGTTAGAGGAGGAGAAATTTTTGTGTAAAAATATTTGAAATTTTTAGCATAAACATGGCTTTTGCCCATAGCTGCTTAAACACAGTGCATGCTAACCCCATTCAGTATTGGTCTTGTTGAAAACTTGTCAGACTGAAGACAGTATTGTTGAAATTTTAACCTGCTATCACTGAGCATGATGTTACTCATACAATGCCACATTTACCTCATTTTTAGAAGGAAGATTACATAGGGAATCCAACCAAGCTGTTCAGATATTTTTAAACCTGTCCTGTAAAAATGCTGATGCAGTCAGGAAATATTTTCATGCCTTATGCAAGCTCTGGGTAAGCAGATGGAGTTGGTCTTTAGTCATGGACTGTCTTTTTTGCATAAATATGCACTCTTGAGTTCTTCATATCCATTTACATTCTGCTGCTTCATGTCCAGAAATTGCAAGGAGGGGGGTAGATTTACATTTCACTGTGTTTACCATCTCATAATAAAATGTTTACCATATTTGCATTTCTTTTACACTTTATTTCTGATGCTATCCTTTTCCTTCCAGATTTCATAATTTGAAACTGACTTGTGAAAATGGCTGAAAATTAAGTTGGACCTGGAAAATAAGATCTCATAAGAAGTCATTTCAATGATACTGTGCTGAGCTATACCAGCAAAAGATTAATTCTGTTGTATTTAAATTACTTAAATGCAAAATGCTGAAATCTGTTTTTCTTCAGGGCTTTTAATTTTACACTTTTTAAAAAAGTAATTAAATAGCACAGTCATTTTTGTTACGTAACTAACCGTCTGAATCCAAATAACTTTTTAAGGTATTTTGTAATTCTTTTTCACTATGGTAGAGAATTATAGGTGCTGAAAAAAAGAAAACATGGTCTCTGTTTCTTAGGAGGTTGTCCAGACTGAACTTTAGCTTATCTTTTTAACATTTCAATGAGAAATCTTCCCCTGCCCCTATCTCTTTTATGTATTTTAAGGTGAAGAATTCCCTTTAAAATAGGGTTAATTTGAACAGCAGGAGGTCAGGGTAGTGAGATGATGGGTGAGATGATGCTTGTTAGTGTACAGGCTTCTGGCGTAACTAAATGCTGGCCGAAACACTGTGGCTTCATTAAAAAAGCAATTTCTAACTCCACGTTTGGGCTATATACAAACTAGATTTCGGAAATCCCCATGGTAGGGGGGTTGGAACTTGGTGATCTTTAAGGTCCTTTCCAACCCAAACCATTCTATGATTCTAGATGCATCAGTGATTAGTACTTTGTGTAGTATATTTATTTGATGACTAAGAAGTTATAAAAACTGGAGGTAGGCAGTACCCATGTAATCAGTGCTTGAATTCCAGTATTCAGTGTGTTTTGTATAATGAGAAATTTTAAATGTGTAAGTGCCTTATTGCTTGAAACAAATGAAAGGTGTTCGTTCCCTTCCATAGAGCAATATGGGAATTTCTGTTCTGTGAACTCCTGCAGCCAAAGTAACCAGTACTGGTTTGCTGAGGAAGTTGAGAAATGTGATGTTAGTGAAGAAGTTATCTTTTTACAAATTATGAAAGTACTCTGGCATGCCTATTTTAATTCTGATTATCTTGATCTAATTTCTGAGTTCTTCAACTTGCTGTTCTCCCCACCTCTCCTCCCCTCAGGCCTGCAGAAATGCATCTTATACGTGTTGTCAGAATGAGTTTGGTGTTCCAGCAGCATAACAAGTTAGGAGTTTTCAACCACTTAAGGAAATGCAACTTTTTGGGGAAGAGAATTCAGCTGAAGTTAGGTTAGGCTACAGCCTGTGTGGTACGTGTACCTTTGAACTCCAGGGCTTAAACGGGCCCTGTTCTGCACTGAATTTGTGAAGGTGGAAGCACTGAGGAGCGTGGTGTACAGCAGTGCACTGTAGCTTAGAGCAGTTTAACAGCATTTCAGTGGTATCCAAGTTGAACTAACATATCCTGTTAATATGTTGGTAATTCCTCTGGACTAAGCCATCAAACAAGCTTGGTGGAGGAGCTCTGGGATCTCTGCCCAGCCCTTCATTGCATGGTGGGGAGGTATGATCTGAAAAAGTAGTATTTGTTTTACCATCTTCAGATAGCTTCAAAATGGATACTATGGGGTTTATTTCTTCTTCTGAGATTATTCCTTTTCACAGAAGATAGTGGAATTTTGCCTTTTATGACACAGATTTTCTAAAGGACCTGCTTTTTCTTACTAACATTGCTCACACTTTTGTCCATCTATTGTAAGTTAGGTGCCAAGAATAAGCTGCTTTTCTAAGATTATCTTGAATTATATGAACTTCTGTTAGAAATTGTCTTTTAAAAATATTGAAGTTATAAAAAGGTAATTATCAGAAAGAAATTGAGTTAGTAATGAGGGAAGTAAGATGAAAAATTATGCTTTGGAGGTTTATTTATTGTAGATTCATGATCATAAAATGGTTTTACTACATTCAGTTTCCTCCACTTAGAATTTGGGAAGGAAGGAACAGAGCGAAAAATGAAGGTGAGAAGGGTATCTCTTGGAACCTTTTCTTCTCCTGAAATTTATGAGTTTTTCAGGACTGAGAGGTTTCTTTTTTCCCCCCCTGGAGTTCTTAATTAGTAACATAGCTGTCATTTGCAGTGTTATTTCTTCTTGAAGCATCACACACGAGTGTTTAATCGGGATTCAGTTTGCATATCTAAGTTTTTTTGGTGATAGGGAATTTGATTTAGAGCCATACTGCAATAAAATTATAATTGAATTATCACTCTTGCAGATATCTTAACTTCTATTTCAGCATTATCTCCAGTTTTTTAGGCATTAACTAAGTCATTCTGTAGCCCACTGAACAGGAGGTACCATGTATCAAAATACTACTTCAATCTTACAAGTTACTGTTTATTTTAAGAAGCTAAATGGCATTCTTAAAACCAGCAGGCACACAAGATGCTGATAAAGCTTTTCCATTATCTTTCTCTTGCATTTCGCTGATAACTTTTTTTTGTTGCACAGTATTGCAACAATGGTCTTTATGCTGTAATAACTTGACAAAAATATTGGGTAGTCTTGGGCAATATTTTATAAGTAATCCTATCTTCAATTTGGTATTTTAAATGTATACCAATAATCACTGTTGAGTGTCCTACCTTTGTGGCTGCTTTAGTCTGTGTCACGTTTTGTAAGGATTATTTCTTGCTACCCTCTTCAGAGTGCCTTTTAATTTAGGAGGTCTAGAGACGGTTGGTTCACTGAAGTCTTCTGTTGAATCTACCATAGTAATGTCTGATTTTTAAACATGTCCTGATGAATGTATAACTAAAATCCTGTTCTTTAAAAAGCTATAGTAGACACAGGTTGTATATGCACATGTACATGCATGGATAAAAGGGAAGGTGTTCTGCCAATGTTTGTCCTGCTGGACAGGACCTTCTGAAAGTAAGTGAATTTTTTAACAGTTTTATTTTCAAAACGTTACCTCACTAGTATTCAGTAGTAGGTATGTCTCTGTACTGCTTCACTTTGCTAAATACAATCACAGTCATGGTAGGCAGTTTAATTTTAAAAACTCTGCAATGAATCTGGTGTCCATATTGAGAGTGAAGTTTGTAAGTCAAAACTTACAGTACTTCATTTCCTTTACAGGCATTCCTTTCACTTACACTGATATCCCAAGCCCCTGTTACCAACAGACTGAAAAAGTGCTTCCCCATGATGAAATGGAAGAATGTAAAGTAGCATTTGAATGCACTCCACCTGTCTTAGAATAAATAATCAGAAATAGGAGGGGTTGTGGATTAAATGAATTGTGGGAAGACATATAGAGTTCGTTCACTTGCACAGAAGGGGTTTTACAATGTCATCTAGTAACGTCTACCTAATAAAGTTTTGAAAAAGAAAAAAACTTGTCTGTATGTTTTAACTCTTCTTCTTTAGATTATTGTATGCATGAATTATAGTTGACCAGCTGCAAGGAGTCTTGCTTAAATCTGTAATCTTTTTTGAGTCTTATATAATCCTAAAAAAATCCCACTAAATTATTTAAACTTTAAAATATTTGTGTTCACAAACACTGTATTACAATCATTTCAGTCTTTAACTGCTTTAATACTGAAAATGAAACCAGAGGTAAAAAGCCAGTTTACTTTGATTAATATTTTTATGTAAAATACATCCTGCCATGTGGTGTCATCTCTGGGCCACTGCTTTAATTTTTAAAAGCATCTTAACATGCAACACACAATTTTACCTTTTCATGAAATATTAAACTGTTAGCTTAAAATAAGCCAGTACAAAATGAGGAGAAAATAACACTGGAATCTGATTTTCTCAGTTCCCTTGTAGAACTGCTTCCTAAAGCTCCATCTCTTTCAAAGACAGTTTTTCAAGAAAGCAGTCTGTAACTGTAAACTTGAAATATGTAATCCATTAATTGAACCAGGTGCTTCTTTCTCTGGAAAGGAACTATTTTCAGTTTCCACACTTTGTAAACTGACAATAATGATGGAATATTTGTCTGTGTTGGGGATTTTTAAAGACTATGTCTGATTATGAAATTGTATTTGCATGTTCATGGACAGGCAGACAAGGTAGCACACTTGCCTATAGTTTGTTTCTCTAGGAAATAAATCTGAAAAACAATTCACTGCAGTGAAATACACAGTGAAAATCTTGAGGCCCGTGCTAGATGCCTCTGGCCAAGGACAAGCCAGTTTGACAAAAGATAGAAAAGCAGGCTTTGATTATAAACATGTTATTTCTCTAAGTAAACAGGACTAATGGGCTCCGTAGAGATTACAGATATGCAACTGCAATTTTTAGATGCTTCCCTTCATATGATTGACGTGATTTTGCAGGTACTTGAAATAGTGATTATAGGAAATAAAGATGAGTGTTTTCCCTAAATCATTAGTGCCTGCTTATAGGAAATTACATTTAACTATTAATAATTAAAACACATTAACATTCCAAAAAAATGTGAATGAATATTTGAATTTCTCATGTGTTTGCTTAGTAGGTTGGGTTCAGCAGCAAAATGAGGCACCAGTGTGTTGAAATGTGGGATATGTGAAATACTGGCTAATTCTGGGAACAGAATTAGAATTAGCAGCTGCATGGAGAAAGCTGTCATGTTTTGGAAAAGTCAACATGGCTTTTATGAAGGAGTCTTGCTTTACCAACCACAAAGTTTATTTGGCAGGTCAAGTTATCTTGTTCATGTAGTCTTGTTTGAATTTCTAGAAATCTTTGTTGGAATTCCTTCCTAATAGCCTCAAGTGAAACCAAGCAAATGTGAGCTAAGGAAGAGGATCTTAGGTGGACAATGTGGGCATCAGATGGCTGGAAGATACAAAACATTTGGAGTAAGTAGTTTTTGCAGTGAAGAAAGAATACCAGTTGAACTCTGCAGAGATCTGTGCTTATACTTTGCTCTTGAATGTGTTTCCAAATGATGTGAAGAAAAAGGTACGTGATGGGGTAACAAACAATGCGGATGATGGACAGTTACCCAGGACAGTAAATATGGCAACATGTGGCAGCACTCTCCTGGCCTCTGCACTGGCAGGCTCCTGCCTTCTTGCCTCCAAGCCTTCTTGATTTTAACGTTTATATTCTCAAACAATTTCTATTTTAACCTTTGTTTAACCATGTGTTTATCTATTAAAAATACTGTTAAAAATGTGGCTTCATCTTAATTTAATCTGACTTTTATGAGGTGATGGACAAGTCAAAGCTAATAATAAACAGGTACTACCCAACCCTTGCCAAATCAAACAGTAATTCAGCAGAGCTTTCCAATACTGCCTTCAATGTTTTGGACCTTCAGTGTCTGCTGTTGCCTTTTTCTAAAATTGCTTTACGACAAGCACTCTACGTCACTGCTCCCCTTATGATGTTATTTTTAAAAAACATGTTACTTAGTTTGCAGGCAACATCTAGCCTCCATTTAACTATTTATTCATTGTAATCTTGAATTAGCTATTTTGCAGTTTTGGACCTGCAAAACAAGTGTAGTGATGTAATCTTTCCTGTAGCAGTAAAAAGAGACAAGGTAGAGAAAGGCTGATGTTTCCTCTCCTACAAATGAGCATTCAAGGACTAAACATGATTGTCAGAATTGTACTTCATAGAAACTAACCTACATGGGGATCCTTTTCAGCTTGATCAGAGATAAATGGAGCAGCTGTCTCTGCTGAAGCTATTCATTCAGCTGACAGCCTGGCAGATGAGGAGTGCTCTGAAAAAGGCAGCTGAATGTGAGCTGCAGTAATTGCTTTGGCTGTGGCAACCTGTCCTGAGCTGCCTTGTTCCCCAACTACTTGCGGGGTAAGTGTGGGGTATGTACGTGGGAACTCAGCAGGTCCCAGAGCCCTGGACTCAGTGTGCATGTGTAGGGTTCCTGCTCCCCCCAAGCAGTAGGTCCTGTCAAGTCATAGCAGAGCTCTGCACATCCCAATCTTGCTACTGCAAGAAGGTATGGCACCTACTCCTGTTAATGTGCATAAAGGTAATGTATTGCCAAGCATTGTGTTTTGGACTGTCATCTTTTCAGAGCACTGTATAGAAATGAAAAAAAGGGCATCCTTCAGCACAGAGTTTGTCTCCTGTAAAGTTAGCTAACAGATATTTCCTAAACTATGACACCTGGATTTTAGAAGAACTCATTTACATGATGCAGTTTATGGTACATATGCATGACCATATTACTGTGGTGTGAAAGCTTTTGCTCTCTATATATATGTGTAATATGTAACAATAACTTGTATTTTATAATGTAATAGTATATATTATTATCCCATATATATTCACAGATAGATAACAACAGCAAACTAATAGAATTAATCATTCCTTGCTGGTTTGTCATGTTACAGAACAAAAGAACTGCAGTGAAATAATTTTAACTGCTGCCTGTTTCCTTGTCTGTGTCCAATATTTATTATTATTATTTTGATAATTTATCTCAGTGGCATTCTTTGGCACTGAATTATCTGTGTTCTAGTGTGAATTGTATTTGTAGTTGCCTTTTTATGTAATTATTATCCACTGCCTTTAAGATAAGAACAAGGACCTGGGAGTTTATTGTGGATGTGAACCTGGGCTGCATCAAGAGAAGCATTAGCAGCAGGTCAAGGGAGGTGATTCTCCCCCTCTGCTCTGCTCTGTATCTGGAGTACTGTGTTCAGATGTGGGGCCCCCAACATAAAAAAGACATGGACCTGTTGGAGAGAGTCCAGAGGAGAGCCACAAAATTAATGAGAGGGCTGGAGCACCTCCCCTATGAGGACAGGCTGAAAGAGTTGGGGTTGTTCAGCCTGGAGAAGAGAAGGCTCCGAGGAGACTTAATAGCGGCCTTCCAGTACCTGAAGGGGGCCTACAGGAGAGATGGGGAGGCACTCTTTATCAGGGAGTGCAGTGAGAGGACAAGGGGTAACGGGTATAAGCTAAAAGAGGGTAAATTTAGATTACACATTAGGAAGAAATTTTTCACTGTGAGGGTGGTGAGACACTGGAACAGGTTGCCCAGGGAGCTTGTGGATGCCCCATCCCTGGAGGTGTCCAAGGCCAGGCTGGATGAGGCTTTGAGCAACCTGGGCTAGTGGAGGGTGTCCCTGCCCATGGCAGGGGGGTTGGAACTTGATGATCTTTAAGGTCCCTTCCAACCCAAACCGTTCTATGATTCTATGATTCTGTGATTCTATGATTCTTGTCTGTGACATCCAGTGATAGGACAAGGCGCAATGGGTTCAAGCTGGAACATAGGAGGTTCCACTTGAATATGAGAAAAAACTTCTTTACAGTGAGGGTGACAGAGCACTGGAACAGGCTGCCCAGAGAGGCTGTGGTATCTCCTTCTCTGGAGACATTCAAAGCCCACCTGGATGCGTTCCGGTGCGATCTGATCTAGGTGTTCCTGCTCTGGCAGGGGGATTGGACTAGATGATCTTTCGAGGTCCCTTCCAATCCCTAACATTCTGTGATTCTGTGATTCTGTGATTCTGTGATTCTGTGAAAGCCTTTGACACAGTCCCACATGACATCCTTGTCTCTAAGTTGCAGGGACATGGATTTGATGGAAGGACCACTCGCTGGATAAGGAACTGGCTAGATGGCCGCACTCAGAGAGTGGTGGCTAATGGCTCAATGTCCAAGTGGAGACCAGTGACAAGTGGTGTTCCACAGGGGTCAGTACTGGGACCAGTGTTGTTTAACATCTTTGTTGGAGACATGGACAGGGGGATGGAGTGCACCCTCAGCAAGTTTGCTGATGACACCAAGCTGTGTGGTGTTGTGGACACACTGGAGGGAAGGGATGCCATCCAGAGCGACTTGGACAGGCTGGAGAGGTGGGCCAATGCAAACCTCATGAAATTTAACAAGGCCAAGTGCAATGTCCTGCTTGTGGGTTGAGGTAATCCCAAGCACAAATACAGGCTGGGCAGAGAATGGATAGAGAGCAGCTCTGAGGAAAAGGACTTGGGGGTATTGGTGGATGAGAAGCTCGACATGAGCCGGCAGTGTGCGCTTGCTGCGCAGAAAGCCAACCGTGTCCTGGGCTGCATCAAAAGAAGCATCAGGAGCAGGTCAAGGGAGGTGATTCTCCCCCTCTACTCTGCTCTTGTGAGACCCCACCTGGAGTAATGTGTTCAGATGTGGGGCCCCCAACATAAAAAAGACATGGACCTGTTGGAGAGAGTCCAGAGGACAGCCACAAAATTAATCAGAGGGTTAGAGCACCTCCCCTATGAGGATAGGCTGAGAGAGTTGGGGTTGTTCAGCCTGGAGAAGAGAAGGCTCTGAGGAGACTTAATAGCAGCCTTCCAGTACCTGAAGGGGGCCTACAGGAGAGATGGGGAGGCACTCTTTATCAGGGAGTGTAGTGAGAGGACAAGGGGTGATGGGTATAAGCTAAAAGAGGGTAAATTTAGACTAGACATTAGGAAGAAATTTTTCACTATGAGGGTGGTGAGACACTGGAACAGGTTGCCCAGGGAGGTTGTGGATGCCCCATCCCTGGAGGTGTCCAAGGCCAGGCTGGATGAGGCTTTGAGCAACCTGGGCTAGTGGAGGGTGTCCCTGCCCATGGCAGGGGGGTTGGAACTTGATGATCTTTAAGGTCCCTTCCAACCCAAACCATTCTATGATTCTATGATATATTGAAAACTGAAATGAGAAGCAAGAAAAGGCTTCAAAGTTGTAAAGATTATGGCAATATAGAATTAGCAAGAAAAGAAAATGACTGATGTGAAGACACACTGATGAGAATTTTATGTTGTTGTTTAGATTAGAGACTGACCATGTTAGATTGATGTACCTGAAAACCTTACCAGAACTCACTGATGAAAAGCGGAGTCTAGTCATTGTTTCTGCCAGTCCTTTGTTAAGGCATTCGTTGTTCCATGAACAGAAACATTAACAAAGTCTGGGTTTTTTTGTGGGTTTATTTTCTGTGCCCTTCCACCATAACCTGTCTTCACATAGTGCATGCTATAGGAGCACGCTTGTTCCCATTATCTCTAGTTCTGCCCTATGTTCCCTAAATTCGCACCCAACACCTTCTCTCCTCTCTAGCACAGTGTAGCCAAAACAGAGCAGTTACGTTATGGCAGCTATGCCACTGTAAGTGCTCCTTACAGCCATTCTTTTCTGGAGTAAAGTTACTTTATCTTGGGAAAATCCTTGCATTTTGTTATTTGGAATACCAGTCTGTAAGAAAGCACTCACTCACATGTTCCTTTCTGGCATGATGATAGTGGAATGACTAGTTGACTGTAACCTTGCCTGTCATTTTGCCCTAATAGACAAGTATCCACAAAATTTTGGTTTAGAAGGAGCCATGCAGACCACCAAAGTCTGTCTCATTACCTAGGTAGAGCTTAAAATCAGTAAAGAGTTTGCTTTCAAAAGCCCCAGTATAGTTCAATATAACTATATATGGAAAAAGCTTTCTTATACAGTGTGGTTACGTTGGCAAAGACGTGAAGCCCTAGTAGACAAAGCACTTCGTTTTTCTAAATCTCTCGTGTTCATGCCCGCTTATTTTATTGACAGCCCACCGTGCCAGAAAAAGGAAATGATCAAGTGGGTTAAGAGACGTGCCATTAGATTTATTGTGTGTTAGTGGTTTACATCATGTTTAAGTAATATTATATGACATGCTCTTCTGTAACCAGGCACTTAATGAATTTGTGCAGGAGTTAACAAAAGTTAAAAATGACCCAGTAGAACAGCACATCAAGCATATTCATTATTATAAATCAAATTAAGGCATTTTATGAGACATTTTGCATGTAATGAAAAGGAAAAAATACAGCCATTTCACTGAATAAGAATATTGTGCTCTTTGCTCATGAACAGAAAACTAAATTGGAGTAGACTTAACCACTGGAGTACAGTTCAGAAATGCATTGAAATGAGGTAGGGTCACTATATGACCTACCTCAATGGGTTTGATGGATGGGAGGTATTTTTGAAAAGGTGCTGTGTAGTTGGGATCCTAGCTTCCTTTATCTGTTTGAAGAATGCTACCCAAACTCATATTTTAAACGGGAGGCAACTGCTTGAAAAATGGGTGGTAAAAGCATACATCTTTGAAATATTTTTGCAAAATAATGGACTATAATTATGTTTTCAAAATAGATTTTACCCAGATACATACTGTGCATTTTATGGGGCATGAGTTCAAAGGCAGCTGAAGTTAGAATGTGTGTAAAAACAAAAGGTGTTCCAGGTGTAAGTCAGGATGAGCCACAACCTTATGTGTTTGAGTTGGTTGAAATCTAAATGAGTCCAAAATGAGTTTTCATTGGAAAAGGGGAAGCAACCCCCATTTTTAAAAAGGGAAATAAGACCCATAGGACTACATGCTAGTCAGTCTCACCTCTGTGACTGGCAACATCATGGAGCAAATCCTCTTGGAAACTATGCTAAAGTACATGGAAAATAAGGAGGTGGTTAGTGACAGTCAACATGGCTTCACTAAGGGCAAATTGTGCCTGTCAAATTTGGTGGCCTTGTATGATGGGGTTACAGTGTTGGTGGACAAGGGAAGAGCAACTGAAGTCATCTACCTGAACTTGTGCAAGCATTTGATGCTGTCCCACACGACATTCTTGTCTCTAAATTGGAGAGACGGGGATTTGATGGATGGACCACTCGGTGGATGATGAATGGGCTGGATGGTCACACTCAACAATAGTTGTGGTCAGTGGCTCAATGTCCAAGTGGAGACTGGCGACGAGTGGTGTTCCGCAGCGGTTGGTGTTGGGACCGGTGGTTTTTAACATCTTTGTGGGAGACAAAGGCCAAGTGCAAGGTCCTGCATGTGCATCAGGGCAACCCCAAGCACAAACAAAGTCTAGGCGGGGAATGGATTGAGAGCAGCCATGAGGAGAAGGACTTGGGGGTGTTGATTAATGAAGAGATAACATGACTCAGCAATGTACACTTGCAGCTTAGAAAGCCAACTAGATCCTGGGATGCATCAAAAGAAGCATGACCAGCAGCTCAAGGGAGGTGATTTTCCCCCTCTGCTCTCATGAGACCCCACCTGGAGTACTGTGTCCAGGTCTGGGCCCCCAACATAAGAAGGACATGGATCTGTTAGAACCAGTCCAGAGGAGGGCGACAAAGATGATCGGGGGCTGGCACACCTCCCATATGAGGACAGGCTGAGAGAGGGGCTTGTTCAGCCTTGAGAAGGGAAGGCTCCAGGGAGACCTTATGGCAGCTTTCCAGAACTTAAAGGGGGCCTACAGGAGAGATAGGGAGGCACTCTTTATCAAGGATGTGATAGGATGAGGGATAATGGTTTTAAACTGAAAGAGGGTTAATGCAGATTAGATACTAGGAAGAAAATGTTTACTGTGAGGTACTGTGGTGAGGCACTGAAACAGGTTGCCCCAAGGAATTGTGGATGCTCTATCCCTGGAGGTGTTTGAGGTCAGGCTGTATGAGACTTTAAGCAACCTGGTCTAGTAGAAGGTCTCCCTGCCTGTGGCAGGGGGATTGGAACTCGGTGATCTTTAATGTCACTTCCAATCCAAACCATTCTCTGAATCAGTATGTCCTCATGATTGTTTGGAATTTGGAAATAACACTAGATATCAATATATGTAGTATGGGAGCAGTGAGCTGTCATCCCTGCTCACTGCCTGCATGGCACTCACGAGACTTGTCTATCCTGCTGTATACATCATTCTGTAAAATCCTCCGCATCTTTCTCTGCCAAACACATCTTTTCCAGGCTGAGGTGCCCTAGCCTGCAAAGTGTTCACACAGCAGAAATTCTTCCAGAACTTATGAATGTCCTTATTGCTGTTCTCTGTAGCCTTTGCAATTCTGTCAGGTCTTTCTTGAGATTGGTGCTATAGTACGGAAGGTAGATGAGGCGTGCACATGGTCTGGAATACCTGGGAAAATATGGAATTGTGTAACTACTAATGAGTGAGGACATTAAAGTTCTGTGAAAATACCTGCTGTAACACTATATCTCATTTCTGAATCCTAGTTAGTCTGTACTAGATTGACATCTGTGCAGGTTGCTTAACGCAATGAAGAGACACTAGAGGTAGCCAGTTGTTTCAATTTCGTTCTTGATCAGGTTATTTTAGTTCTGACACCAGTTTTTCTAGATTAAGTTATGTGTTACTCCATGTTTCCTCAAATGTAGATTTTTTTTCATTGTATATGCTTATATATATATATATGTTCTGTCTCCTTGATTTTATGATCCGAGGAGTGGTTCTAGAAGATTAAAACAATTATTGTTTCTTTTTCAGAATCCCATCTCTAGTAGTGAAAAGCCCTCCCAATTATTGCTTACAAAAAGCTGCAAGAAACTATGCAGTGTGCAGATGCTAAATAATCTGGCAAGAGGAAAAATCTTCCTTCTGAATATCAATTACTAAAATACTGATATGTGCCTAGATGGGAAAGGGCTTGACCCCTTCCCAGTCCTTTTTCAGAGTTCTGATATTCTTGAATATTTAACCAGGTTTCAAACCCTGCTTGTCTCTTACCTGGAGGGATAACAAATATTTTGTTAAATGGTACCAAATGTTCCCCTTTCACCTATCC
The DNA here is from genome assembly GCA_011057875.1 of Pterocles orientalis. Classification (NCBI taxonomy): domain Eukaryota; kingdom Metazoa; phylum Chordata; class Aves; order Pterocliformes; family Pteroclidae; genus Pterocles; species Pterocles orientalis. The sequence continues at coordinate 1,805,106 of WKFP01014843.1, read as the reverse complement.
ACTGACTTCTTATGCTGCCTTCGAACTAAAGGGCAGATTTTTATTTTTTTTTAGAAGGAAAATCGCTGCTGCTTGTTTTCTCTGCCCACACTAGGAAGTTAACTCATCGGAAAAACTTCCAGTCTCCTTATTGACATTGTGGACATATATGTATAGCCAAACTCTTAGACTGAGTGATTTGTTTTGCTTTGGTGGTTATGTAAAATAGTAAAATAATAAAATAGTGTATTTCTTATATGCAGATTATTTTTCCCTCTAAGTTGTTTATATATGAACGTTATTATATGTTGCAGTATTCATTATTAAAGTATACGGTACTATGTACATATTACACATGTATGTATGTAACTTGAATCCTGTTAATTATTTAATTTTTTTTTAGTCCTCTTCATCTAATTGTCCTAGGTTCATATTTAGTTACGTTAATTCTCACACATGGTTAAGCAGCACTGGCAACAATGCTGTATCGAACTGTATATGCAATGATGATGAGGCACATATGCTAACCGAGGTTCCCATCCCAGCTAAGCATGCGGGTTCTAAAAAAGAGAATTGTGTAGGAAAGAAGTAATGGTTGAGGTCTTACGCAGAGCAAACAGCAAAATTCTTTCAAACAAAAGGCAGGGTAGCAAAGCCTCAGAGCACTTCATTACTAACGTGCTCTTCTCAGCACAGCAGATTAAAAATTGGAGCTAACTGAACAGTTTGAAGCAAGAACTGTTTTCCAGGAAAAACCTGCCTTGAAAAGTGCTTTGTGTGCATGTTGGAGT
>WKFP01014843.1:1775734-1804316 GCA_011057875.1 Pterocles orientalis | reverse complement strand
TCCCTGATATGCCTAGAGAGAGCATGAAGAATAAGTTGTTCCATCACCTTTCCAGGGATGGAGGTGAGGCTGACCGGTCTATAGTTACCCGGGTCCTCCTTCTTGCCCTTTTTGAAGACTGGTGTGACATTTGCTTTTCTCCAGTCCTCAGGCACCTCCCCTGTTTCCCACGACTTGCCAAAGATGATGGAGAGTGGTCTAGTTAATTATTTAATTTTTTTTTAGTCCTCTTCATCTAATTGTCCTAGGTTCATATTTAGTTACGTTAATTCTCACACATGGTTAAGCAGCGCTGGCAACAATGCTGTATCGAACTGTATATGCAATGATGATGAGGCACATATGCTAACCGAGGTTCCCATCCCAGCTAAGCATGCGGGTTCTAAAAAAGAGAATTGTGTAGGAAAGAAGTAATGGTTGAGGTCTTACGCAGAGCAAACAGCAAAATCCTTTCAAACAAAAGGCAGGGTAGCAAAGCCTCAGAGCGCTTCATTACTAACGTGCTCTTCTCAGCACAGCAGATTAAAAATTGGAGCTAACTGAACAGTTTGAAGCAAGAACTGTTTTCCAGGAAAAACCTGCCTTGAAAAGTGCTTTGTGTGCATGTTGGAGTTGGGTAGGCAGGCAGTTTGATTCTAACTGTGCTCTGACAGCCTTGTATCTTCAAGCTCTTGGGCTGGGGCAGTGGCCGAGGACGGGCACTGTTTGAGTTGATTAGACTTTTGTGGAGCAGTTTAGACATACAAAAGCAGCAGATAGACGCTGTGCATAATAGTAGTGAGAGTATTGTTCCAATGTATTTTCTACAAATACTCCAGAATTGTATGTTTTGCAAATACTCGAGATTTGTCTAAGTTCTTGGTATTTTTGAACACGGTTTCTGACACCAATATCCCACCCTGATCAGAAGTTAATCAGCAGCAAATATGATTGCAGACTCATGGTTGACACACTTTGACCTTAGTAGAGATGTCAGAAAGTATAGTCAAATCCCTTTCCCAAATTGCAGTAAGTCACAAGGCATTTTTGACAGAACGGGTAGATGATTTCCCACGCGCACAGAATGATGCACACTCAACACCTACGCCTGCACCTCCGTGTAACTCCTGCAGCCAGATAGCATCCTAACATCTTCCAGGCATCCTCAGCGCAGGTGCCTTCTGCACTTTCCCTCCTTACGTTGTTTTCCTTCTGCACTCACACTCAGCATAACTTTGTTAGTTTCCCTTACAACTTTACCTTGATGTACATTTTTCTGCCTGCCTTTGAAGACAAATTACAGCCAAGGAGGGCACATGTGCTGGCATGCGAAGGGAGGATGGTTCTCCTTTGGGTAGTTCCCTTGGTGCTGTGGCAAAAGGTGATGTGATGGCCTGCTTTCAGAAGCTGTCAGGCTGTGACCTCTTTTGCTTCTCCAGCTCTGGAGTTCCTGTGCATCCTGTATGTCATCCTGTCTGACTCCAAACTGAACGCTGACAAAATGCTCATTCTGTGCAGGCAGTTACTCAATTTTTTTTTTTTAAGAATCAGGAGTGTGCAGTTCTCCCATAGCCAGAAACAACAAGCACTGGCAATGCCTTGAGAGCTCAATGGAGGCTGGGCATATGTTCCAGGAAGCAGGAATGGATTCCACTGACAGGATACAGACCCAGTGGTGTTTCTGAGGCACAAGACCCCCATGCATGCTGGGACAACCAAGTGCATGATAAAAGTTTATCCAGTTAGATTCACCAGGTTTGTAGGGAATTATTCCAGACTCTCAGAAAATATCTACAGCCTTTGTTAAGCACATAGCCTACAAATTCTTGCTGGTCTGAAAAGAAGACCATATCAGCCGTTAGGGAGCCTGTGATGAGTATTCCAGTGGGTTTGTAAAGGCACAGCATGTTGTTCATGTCCATCCTGAAGCAGAGCAAACCAATGGAGACCTTTTCTCTGATGCCTAAAAAATGCTATGTGCAAAAGGTTAGGAGTAGCAGCACCGGGGCTGTCTCCTTCCTGTAACTTCTCCAAAGAGCAGCACTACAGCAAGATGTCAGTTTGCCTGTAAATTCTGCCTCCAGCCTCCTTAAAAACAAGTACATACAAGCTCCTCTCACTCCATTCTTGCTAACTTTCACCACACCCAAGTCCTAAGGACCAAGCACAGATCCCCACCCCCATCCTTGCTAGTTATCAAGGCTGTTCCATTTCTAATGCTGAATTGCCCCTGAGCCCTAGTGTTGCTCTCTGTCCCGTATCAAATCAATCCTACCAATAGCTAACTTAAGCTAAGAGGCCACTGGAAAATCTTGTGCTTGCTGTTGCCTAGCTCTGCTCATGGTGATGCTAAGCCATGGGCTAAGAGTCAGCCTTCTTCCACTGCTGAGTAAACCTGCTCAGATAAGCTAATTTTATCCTGGAATCAAATATAAATGAGTCTTGAGAACAGTGAGGACATGATGCTGACTTTGGAAAGGAGCTGACTTCGGGGTAGACACTGGCACTGACAGGGTCATGTATGGGCAAAAAGAGCACACTGGAGACCTGTACATGCCTGGTTGTCCTTACACAGGGATTTGAGAGGGGGAGGACAGATGAATCACTGGCAGATACACACATTTAAAAGTTTTCAGTGCTGAAGTTACAGCAGGTGCACAGTAATGCCTAGTCTTCAGATATCCATTATATCAAATGGTAAATGTATGTTTCCTGTTAAAATTAAATAAATTTCAAGCTTCATTTTAAACTGTATTTCAAAAGGTTGACTTGAAGTGTTTATAGATTTGGTTAAGTGTGTAAAACATTTAGCACCATCAAGTGGTAAAACGGTGTACTGCTTATTCATGGCAGTATCACAAAAGGGGGCAATAATATAGTTGCATGTTATAAACGTGCTTAAAGATTCTTTGAATACCTTTTACTGAGGTTATTTGAAAAAGTTCCTGAGGTTTTCTCAGGAAAAGTACTGGCTTTAAATCCTTGTGTTTCCAACAAATCTAACTTGGATGAATCGTTTCAGCTGGAATATATCGTAGTAATCAATGGTGGTGTTTTTCGGTCTAAAGTACTGAAGTTGAGTTTATTTCTATGTGATCAACATGGAAATAATGTTAATTTTAAAATAAAAGCTGGTATAGACTTTTCTGTTATTCTCCTTTCTTTGTGATGACTTAAAAATGTTAGTTCTATAAAATGGGAGCAGAACTGGTAACCTGCCTTGTTCCTAGGCTTGCTTAATTTTTCATTGCTGGCTATTGAATGGGCTTGACTGGGGACAGCCACTGGTAAAGGCGTTCTGCAAAAGAGACAACAGTAGGCAGACAAAATGAGTAGAAATAAAATACAGAATTTTAAAGAATACAATTAATTTAGCTCTAAGTGTATAACAACAACAAAGTTCCTTGCTAGGCCAAACCCAATTCTGCAATCTGAAGAGTTTTGAAATTATGCAGTAATCATGCATCATTTCAATTAGTACCAGCCTTGATACAGATAACACTTAACATATGCATAACTGGATTAAAGAAATAATTGACCTACCTGTGGGGTAAAATTATCTATAATTATTCTGGTTGATTGTTACATAAATGTTTGTAATTTTGTCACTGTGTGCTTATCAAATAAGGATTTTAAAAGTCCTTTTTGTTCTACCAAAAAAAAAAAAAAAAAACCTTGCTATTAAAATAATCTTTCTTGTTACTTAAAAATTTATTTTAATGAGAAGCAGCCTCTAGTGGATGAGATCACACAACTGAAGAGAAAGAAGATACAGGCAGATGAGCTGATCTCTGAGAAGGAAACAGAGACAATTCGTGCCAGGCAGGAATTAAAAGAGCTGCAAACCAACCTGAATAACAGTGAACAGAAAGTCCTACAATCAAAGGTATTTTTCCTGCTCTCACTGAATAACTCAAAGCATTTATTTGGATTGATTCCTCAAGTTTATCTGAGGATAAATATTGGCTGCAGCAAATATTTCTCCATTTTGTCGTGGATAGAGGAGATGGAATTCAGCTTATCAGAAAAGGAAATTATTACTGTTACAGTTCAAAATCCTGTCTTTCAATCTACTCTTCAGTCCCATAAGCACAATATTTTAGCAACAAATGAAGACTTAATTCTCAACTGTTTGTTTGAAATCAGCAAATCTGAAATCAGAGTCTAGGATTCTGATAATGGGAAGTAGAGAGTATTTGCAGACTCCAGTGGGCTCCTTGCAAGTCAGGATGCTCAGCATCTTCCTACATCTGTATCTTGTAATGTTACTCTTTGCATATATCTCATAGGCTTCCAAAAAGGGACAGGAAAATTTGAAGGGCCTTTAGTGAGATCTTGACCAAATTTTAGGAAGTTACATGCAGAAAAAAACCTTAAACTTATTTTTTTAATACTGGATACACTTGACTGCAGTAGCTTGTCCATGATCAGGAAAGGAGAATGTGCTCAGAGAGAGAAAGGCTGGTGGTTCCAGCAGCATGTAGAAGCGCATAAAAGTGCATAAAAGCCCTCTCTGTTTGTCTGTATGTTAGATGCTAGAATCCTTAACAGATACAGATATACATACAGTATTTAATAAAACATCCCTCCTTAATGATCAATCAAGACCCAGATACGTAAGGATGCCTCTGTTTAAGTATAATGGAAGAAAGAAAGACACCATTCAAAGAACACTGGGGACAGAGACAAGGGAGATATGCTGAGTTTTATAAAGCCTATAACAATTCTTTTGTGTAATTCCCTTATACAGACCTCAGCCACTCCTCCTAAGAGCACGATGGATAGCAGCAGTCTGCCGTCATCCTCCAAAAGGCAGCACTTAGTGGGGAAGAGGAGGGGTTGCTGCAGGCTTTGTTTCAGCAGAGATGATCTGGGGAATGGCAGCACAGTACTCTGCAGGCAGAGCTGTCTCAGCTCCACCCAAACGCCAAGCCAGCTCTGAAACAGGAGCCATTGATTCACCGTGTCAACACGGCGTGGAATCCGAGCTAATGTACTCTGCCTTCAGCTCAGCTTTCTGGCTGGGGCTCTGGGTAGAGCTGGCTCGTGTCCCTCTGAGCTGGAGCGCAGGCAGACTGCACAGAAAGGCAAACTGCTTTCCATCGCTGCCTCAGAAAGCTTTTGCAGGCATACTCTGAGTAATGGAGTGTTTCATTTCAGGCCTTTGAGAGGAGTCTGCTCTACAGATCACACATCCTACAGTTTGATCCTCATGTCATTTTGACTCTCCCTGAATTTAGAATTTGCAACGCCAAAGGAGCAAGCAGGGATGTCACTTTATAACATGGATAAAACCATGGCTTAACAAGTGGAACTTGCTTTAAGAAGAATACAAAAGTACACGGACATGTCAAAAAGGAATACATAGTGTGTGATTTAATTGTATTTATAAATTAGGTGAAAAATGGGGAACAATTAGAGACTTGCTGTGTTTGTCACCACTCATTATTGAGCAAAAGATGAAATCGGAATGTGCGTCAGATTTTCAGTAAGCAAGCTACCTTTTATCCCAGAGTATTGGCATCCCACATTAGTGGCATGTTTTATGGGTAAGCTGTCAAGTCAATCAAAATTTGAATCATGTCGATGTTACTTTGCATCCTTGTATGTGTACCATTACCAAGCTAAAGCAGTGTGCAGAACAACTAACAGGTGCAGACTAGGCACTTTCTAAAAAGAGAAGAGAAGAGAGGTTCTGAAATTGCAAATGACTATGTCTGAATATTTTTTTAAATAGCCAGGGTGCAAGGGCAGATAACAAGCAGTATCAGGTGATTTGTTTTATGGTAGTTGGGATTTTGAGGACACAGGACTCAATTCTAGTCCCATTCTATTTTCAGTCATCATTTGTGCTCTTAGGGAGGCTGAACTCACTCTAAGTGGGCACCCAGTTCTCTGAATGCACTTTGCTCATTGTAATGGATTGATGACAGTTCTTCTTTATTCACTTTTTTTTAAGAGAAAAAATAATGAAACTTTATTCTGATATTTGCTGATTCTAGGATTGATTCTGCAGAGGCTTGCTTTCTATTGTGAACCCCTCAAAGAATTCTTAAATTTTTTCCATTTTTTTGAAGAATTGATCTCAAGTGTTTTGAGTAAGTTGGAAAATCTTAGAAAAACTAATCTTTCAGTGAAGTGTGATTCGTATCTTTGCATCATGTTACTAAATTAATGCATAGGTAAGGACATAAACCAGAATTTATATATAATTTTTATCTTCCTGTTGGTTACAGTTACTTGGCAAAAAATTACATTTTGGTTTTGGTGATCCAGATAATAAATAGGTAGGAATGTTCTCAGGTTGGTTCAGTCACTGCCAGTCATGTGGCAGGATGCACATCCACTTCAGTCTGGAGATACAGGATTTAAGCCCCAGAAATGGGCATTACATCCAGCAATACAGCAAAAATTTGCATGTGCCAGGCCTTCTATCAGTATCAAGAACACTTCAAAGAAAGAACTCCTTTAAGAGGTTGAATTAAACATTTCTCAGCAATAGCTTATGTTCCATCTTCCCAGTGCATAGATGAATGCTTTCTATTCCAATAGAGTCTAAACAGTCCCAGTCAAGACTTCCACTCGTTAACTGCATGTGAAAAATAAATAGTATTCTTGCTTTTAGGATAGCCTCTTACCTTTTGGATAGAAAGAAAACATTCTAAGAAGACACAAGTAACTGCATCAGTTCTGCTGAGTTGAAATTAAATCTTATTGGATCTCTCATTTTACCCATGTCAGAGGTTGGGTTTGGTTCACTGAAGTGTTAATCGTCATGATATAGATTCACCAAGTTGGCTTTCTTAGTAAAGCATCCTTTTGCAGTATTTTTTAAAACTGCAAGTTTGTTGCACAGCAGGATTGGCACATAACTAGATAAATGGATATAGAAGTGGACTGAAAACTGGCTGAACTGCCAGACTCAAAGAGCTGTGATCAGCAGCATGAAGCCCAGCCAGGTACTAGTGGGGTACCCGGCTGCACAAGGCTGAGCAGCGCCAGCATGTCAAGGGAGGTGACTGAATCCTTCCCCTCTGCTCAGCACTGGTGAGTCCTGGATTTACTTCCCAAAATCTCCCAAGCCTCTGGTGTTATCCCCTGGTTTTATATTTGGTACCTGCCATTGTTAAACATGAAAATACCTGTACTCAGCTATGCAAGATTTCAGTAATACCTCACAAATATCTCATATTTTGATGAACTACCATTTACATAGAAATCTGACAGATTTATTTTTCTGTGTAACATGGCATGAGATGAACATGTTACTATGGATCTCATAAAGATTATAGGTTTCCCTGAAGATATTTAGGGATCTCTTAAATGTAGAACTAGTTTTGTTGTTTGCCAGTACTTGTTAGGTAAAACACTGCTTGGATTTTCTTTACAGAAGCATGCATTTCTGGTGTGGAAAAATAAATAATATATATGAATGTAAAGAATAAATCAAATACAGCATCTAAAAAATTGGTAAAGTTTTCTATTCTTCAGTAATTTGAGCAGCATATGCCTCTGCAAGTTTTTAAATTATGCTTCTACATAAACAGTGTTGTTAATATTGTTGTAGCCCTGTAAATAAATTGGGTGCTCAGTTTTCATATGCTTCATAGAAACTGCTTAGGTTGCTTTAAAAACCTCTGCCAATAATGGCAGAAAAGTACGTGTTCTAGTACTGATAGTTTCACATGCTGAGAGAGATTTCTCAGCTGTTTCATGCGTTAGTGGCTGGGCTTGGGTTTGGGTTTTTCATGTAGCATTGGGAGCATTTGTTGGTAGCATTTCTGAGCTCAAATCTTGTCATGATAAGATGTCTGTTATTTGAAATGAGTACACAAATTCATTCTTCTGACAACCTCTCCAGGCCAAGAAGATGTCAAATCACAATGAAGAGAGGCTTCTCTAGAAAAAATAATGAATGTGTTACAGTAATTCAAATTCAAAACCACCAGCGTATGCATATTAAAGCAAACATCTTAGACGTGTAGGAATTAAAGCTACCCTGGCCTTAATGGTTAGAAAACCAAAGTTGAGAAATAAGTAAAATTGACACTTCGCTGTGTTCCACAGTATTTTAAAGATAATAATTTATTTTCTACCTATAAATGTAATTTTTTTTCTTTAACCTCACTGCATAATCATGTTCTTTTGGATTTGTTTTTCTTCAGCTAAAGTACTACCTGTTTCCATAACTTCATAAACAAATGTCCAATACTCCCTTTACTCTCTTGCTTTGTTATTTTTAATAGTACAGGCCTCAAGAAGCTACGTGTCCTCAGTTGTGGAAATGAAGAACTGGTGGTTAACTGCAGGTTAGAGAATGATTGTGGACAAGTGAGACAACAGTGCAGAAAGCCCTATGGCGAGTGTGAGAAGCAGCAGGTTCAAAACACCATGTAGTGGCAAACAGACAAAGCCTGAAGGTCAGTAGAATGTAAAAACAAAACTGAGATTATGTAATCCTTGGTAATAAATTGGGAGCTGGCATACAGGACAGGGGCATTTTGCTCTTCAGCAAACCTGAGCGAGTCTGGTGTTTTTCAATGCGCCATCCCTATCACAGGAGCTTGACACTCAGTGTCTCCTGGAAGGCATTCAGTAGTATCATGCACACAAATCAGATGCAGTTGGCTACCAGGTTTAAAACCACAACAGGTGTCTGGCTGATAAATACATAGATGATCAGCCACGGTGAGTGCAACATTGCTAAAACAAGTATTCTGGACCTTTCCACAAGTGAAGTTAACATGGAGTGGTAACAAAGCGTGGAAGTTATGCTGGCATGAGCTAAACCTGGAGTAAATCTGCAGTGCACTGTGAACTGTGTATCGTCACCCCAGCTTCCAGTGACTAGTAGGATCCTAGTAGACCTATGCACTGGAAAAAAAAAAAATAAATTTACCTAACCTGCTAAACATAGGCGCTGTCAGTATTCCTTTGAATGTATTCCCATGCTTCTACCGTTAGGAGGTACTACTTGAAACACACCGGTCCCCAAGTAAACCAAACACTCGGTGCGCCTGCCCCGGGTGCCTTCCTCGGTGGGAACAGCCGTGGCCTGCGGTGCGGCGCAGGGGAGATGGGGAAGAACAACCGCGCAGCCGAGAAAATGAATGGGTGCTGGCCACGGCCGGCTTCAGAGCGGAGGGGTGGGCCCGAGCAGAGGGCAGAGGCACCGCCGGGCAGGACGGGTTTCCTTGGGGAGGTAATATCACCTACTTTCGCTGCTTTGGACCCCAAGCCGCAAGCTCTGCTTGTACTCTTGCCTCCGAGCCCAATATTTAGGACTAGAATTTCACATTAAAAGAAGCAGGTGGCAGTATAGTCAGCCGGCAGGGGAAGGGCGCTGAAGAGAAGCTCCCCTTTCTCCCACCTCCCTGGCAGGCATGCTGCTCTTGCCACCGCAGCACGTGCGACCGTACCCCGCGGGGCCCGCAGGCACCCCCAGGCTGGCGCCCCGCCCGCCTCCCCGAGGCCGCAGGGAAAGGTCCGTCTCCGCGGGGGCGAAAGCGCAGCAGGTTTGGCGGTTCTCTGTCCCCCCGGGGGGCTCTTCTTCGCTGTCAGCCCCCACACCTCCGGGTAACTGCCGCGGGGTCCCACCACCGGCCCCCCGATGCCCCCCAGCAGGCTCGGCCCCGCCGGCGAGGGGAGGACACCGGGGCGGGGCCGGTCCCAGGTGAGCGGCGCTAGCGCTGTCCGCGCCTGGCCGGTAGGTGGCGCCGCCCGCCCCGCCCGGCTCCCGCGGCGCAGGGGAGGGGAGCGGCGGCGGCAGCAGCCTGGCGCTGGCTCTCAGCGCCGCAAGAGCGGCGGGTCCGAGCGGGGCGCCGACGGCAGGCAGAGCCCCCAGCGCCATGGAGCCGCAGGCACAGGGTGAGTCTCGTCGGGACAGAGCCCTCTGGAGAGGCACGGGGTCCCGTCTCTTCCGCCCCGGGAAGGGCTGAGCCGGCGCGGGGCAAGCGGGGGAATGCCCCGGGGCGGGGAGAGCCCGAGGACGAACCGCGGGCCAGGGCTGCGCCCGTCTGTCCGGCCAGGGCGCCGTGAGAGGAGCGCGCTGAGAGGCTCCGCGCAGGCTCCGGTTCTTTCCGGAGCGTCCTCGCCGTGCGCCCTGCCCGGCATCCCGCCCGGGGCTCCCTTGGCTTCCCTTGTTCTGCTGCATGGCTGGGGGCCGTGGTGGCGTCTGTTTTCTCCTTCTTGCTGGGTTTCAGCGTTTCACGGTCAAGTGGCTGGATTGTAAGTTCGCATTACATTAGTCTCGGTGAGGGTCCGGGGTCCCGGCAGGGTGTTTGGTGTAGTTGTGGGTGCAGCGTCCCGCCTGCCCCCGGCCGCCCGGCGAGAGCCTCCGGAGCCTCCAGCCTCTGCCTGCCGGGGACCCTGCGGCTGGACCTCCAGTAGAGCTCTCCGCTGAAATCAGCTTAAAATGGCATGTGCTAGAGCGTTCCTGCAGTGTCGCAAACGGGGCTTTCATTCATCTAAAGTGAACCTTTTATTTTTCTATTCCAACAGTTGTGGTTAAGTTAGCTATTAATTTCTCTCTCTGGATAAAGTTGATGTGCCTCCAAAGAACTGAAGGAACTTTTCATGCAAGGTTTAGATAAGTTTGGTTCAACCTAAGGTATTTTTCATACACAGATTTTGCTCACCCTTATGGTCTTGCTTAGGTTTTCCGAAGAACTTTCTGACTTTGCCACACGTGTCCATAAATTAACAGTAGTAAGCAGGTGGTGCAGATATTTCTGTAAAAGCAGCATGTTTAGAAAGTGTTTATTGTCATCTATAAAATAGGGAGGCGAAGTAAGGGGGAGACATACGCTCATTGAAATTAAAACAGCCTTCCAGAATAGTTAAAAACTGTCTTAAAGAAATACACGTAAAAGAAGCAAATGTTGGTTGCAAATACAGTTGTACATAAAGGAATACAGTAGGGAAATTTGAGTTCATGATGCTTGTGAAGGACAAAGCCTTTCTGGAAAAAGCGTGGTGTATGTGCTGTCCTAATAGATACGTGGCTGAAGCTGATTGGCAAAATAAATAGATCTGTGGCTCAGTTCATGGGGTTTTTAAAAGTCAGTATTAAGATTATAGTATGACTGTTATTTAAATTAATATTCTGAATACATCTGTACAAATACTATGGTGGGAGCACGTGTTCTTTATACTGGAACTTCATATGGTAAAGGATTTGCTGATTTCTTGTTTTGTAGAACTGATGGAAAAGAGTAGCTAATTCTAGTTAGCCAGATAGTGGTATATGTGAATGTGAATTTTTTATCTTCTCTGACTAGTAAGATGAGTAAATATGTTCTTAGTACATGTGAAAAATTCAAGCCAATAAATGTGTTTTGCTAATGTATGGTTTGGTCAGCAACTCTGTTGCTGCCACAGTTCTTTAATAGCTTCTTCTTCTAGATAAATATGTATTGGCTAGATAGACAATATAAAAGCATTTTGTGTTGCTTAATTTTATCTAATTATGGATTTGTAGCCCTTTATTTTTCTGTGTGCAGTGCAGGAGCTCAGGAGCTTGTTTGGTTTGGTTTTGTTTGGGGTTTTTTAATAATCATAAACTTAGTTGACAGAAAGACAAATATGGGACTTTTCAAGGCTATAGTTAATTCTTAAGTCACTTTTTCCTGTTTCTCACCTGTGTATTTTATTTCTACAGTTTTTCAGAACAATCTCCCATTACTTAAAAAATATATTTCTTTGATAACACTAGCAGTACAAACTAAGATTTTTGTGCTAGATATTTGCATGCCAGCAAACCTTTGTTCCAAAATGTCCCTTTTTCCTTCTAGACTTAATTCAGTGCATGCTACTGCAGTTATGGAGGCTTGCTGGCAAGAAGAATTTCATCTGTAAGTGTCTAATGCAGTTGAATTCAATTAAGTATACCTAAGCACTGGCCAGAAATCTGAATTTTTCAATTGCACTGTGCAATTTGCAGAACACAGTTGTAGGAGGTTACTAACAAAACAGTAGCAATTTGCTTGGGAAAATAACCCACTTCAAGAAGTGGTTAAGCAGCAGGACAAACGTGTATACGTTTTAATGAGTTTATGAATTGCTTCTAAGGAACTTTTAGATGCCCACAGAGAAATTAATCCTAAATGGTTTCTTCCAGTGTGCTCTGCTGGGGGATGCCATTCCAATTGAAAAGACAAAGTAAAAGCTGTAAATTTGAAAGCACTGTAGAATTTCTCATATTTAACACTTTAAAGATTTTCTTCAAAAGGACTTTTTTTACATAATTGTGTTGTTTGTGCCATTTTATATTGTCCTGAAGGGAGGCTACACTGAAGTAGGTAAATTTCATGTTCAAGAAATACATACAGGGAAGCTTAAAACGTAGATTTCTTCAGAGCATGAAAATAATTTTTGTCAGCATTTTTTACATAGCAGCATGAATTAACTTTCTAAATCTTAATGCAGCTGTTGACAAAAGAAGTATTACTACGTGTAACTGTACCGAGCTACTGCATAGAGGTCACAGATAACGACATAACATCTGTCCATGCCCACAAAACTGTGAAAGTTAAATTCTCTGATGTTGATCTTAAAGTGGTAGAGAGTTTTCATGAGCTGAAACGGAATTACTAGTACTTAAGTATATTGAATGTGTCTTGCAGCATTCACGCTAACTAGATGAGACATTCTACCAGACAGAAAATAATGGTAGTTAATGTTAAAATATTTCCTAAATAAATATGTTCAATGTAAACAAATTCATATGTGTAGTAAAGATCATAAATTGTACTTTACATGAATTGTACCTTTAAGCTTCTGGGTCCTTTGATCACTTTTTCCTCTTAATGGTCCCAGAGCTAGCTGATCCTGGGGACACAACAGCTACACTTATGCTGGGTGCTAAAAATTCCATAAGAACATGTTTGGTTTTCTTCCTATGTCTGTCAGTCACTTTTGAAGTGAAAAGTTTGGGAGTTTGAAGAATAATGTTTCTCTCTGAAAGACAGAAAAATCAGAACTGTGTATTTGCCTCTCATAATACTTGTTCTGCTCTAGGTCCACATTAACTGACTACCCTGTATAATCCTGCTTTGTAGTTTAAAACTCTGAATGTCCTCTCATAATGACAGTGCCGTGGATGTCTTCATCTGTTTCTGATCTGACAATCCCATCTCTCTCCTTTAGCAATACTTCTCCCTTTTTTCTTATATCCAGCTATAATTGTACCTCCCTCTTTCTCTGTCATGACCAGTCTTGATTCTTACACTGACAAAGCTTTGATTGTTTCTGCTCTTTGCCTTTTTACCCAGGTAGCTCAGCCAGCTTCTTGCACTTGAGAGGGTTTTTGAGGCATCTCCCTGTACTAGGAGTTCTTCTTAACAGATGTTCTGCGTCCTCTGCTAGTTGTGCATTGTAGCCATAATAGCTTGCTGTGGCTATGCATACAACTCTGAAATATTTTGGTACAAGACTTGCCAAAACAGGGCATTGGCAGTTTGGTCAGCATTCTCTCTCCCTCTTTCTCCTTGCTAGCTACCTTGTGGTTACTAATACAGATATGAATCTGAATAGAGAGTCAGTCTCACAGTGGGAAGGTGGGGATAAGGAACACGCGATGTTACTTCACTGCAGCAGCAGTGCTGTGACTGTCGCACCAAAGCACAATCTTGTTGGAGAGGGCAGCATCTTCCCTAGCCGTGTGTTTGGGGTTGGTGGCTTTCCCAAGGAGCACTGACTGTTTTGTTCTGTGCTCACCTTTTCCCTAAGGGCAGAGTAAAACTAGTGGCTTGGGGCTGATTTAGTGTAATTGTTCTATGAGAATAAAATCCCTCTACTTGGGCAAGTCCATCAGCACACAGGTTGGTCAGTGTCAATACATGTGAGAAAATAGGAAGGATGAGGCAAGGGGAACCTTAGTTTCCTTGCCCAGCAGCAGCTGCTGGTTCCTTCCATTGTGAGAAGTGTATTTACATTCCCGATCTATCTTTGCAAGGAAAGTCTCTGGTCACACATGCTTCCAACGCTTCATGATTCACTCTTGTTAACCAGGGGTTTGTCCTGTCTCCTTACTGCCCTCTGGAGCTCACCATTGCCCTGCTAGGGAAGGCAGGAGAGGACTTTGCACAGGGTCGGGAAGATATTGGGCTAACTGAACCAGTCAGAGGTAACCTGCACATTTCACTGCATGGTAGAAGTCTCAGCTGCCGTCTTAATAAGATCACATGAAGATAAGGTCAGGTGAAAATGGTAGGGTTATAAATTATGAGAGGATTCTTAAATATTTAACAAGAGTGTGTGGAGCTCATGATAATTGCTCCTTCATCCTTTTTATACTATAAGGAGGGAAAATATATGCATAGAATGAGTTATTTGGTATATCAGATGTTAAGCTAATAGATGTCTGAAATCAAATGCAGTGCTTCTGTTTTACCCTTTTGATCCTGCACTGCCCTCAGCTTTATGGCACTTGTCACAGGATGAAATTCAGTTTGCCGAGGCTGAGAAAATTTGAGTGGTTTCATGCTACACCTGAGAACTGAGAATAGAATATGGTGGGATTTGGAGAAGAGATAAGAGATACTTTCTCTAAAATCTAGGGCCAGTCTTGCGAGGCATTGTAACTTTGCCAGTTTTACAACCACAAAGATTTAAAATGCAGAACATCCAAAAACAAACACATCAAAACCTAAAATATGTTTTTAAATTCTTGTTCTATTTTTTCTCCTGTGTCTTCTTATTTTCACAGGACTGCTGATATGAGTCCTACTGTGAGGCAGCACAAGTATAGTCTGAGTCTGCTCTCTGTCAGTGTTCTCAAGTGCACCAGTGGAAAGATGAGTCTGCTGGTGCTGCTCTGATGTGCCTCGCTGACTTGCACAGTACAGAAATGCGTGGAACTTTTGAGGTGCTTGCCTAGGACATGCAGGAGTACATGAAGGTCAAGGATGTGGCACAAGGTTGGCAGAATATTGCAGAGTGGTTGAAGTATGTTCTACATGGCTGCATTTAGGAATGTAGGTGTTGTTTAGTAGCTTGTTTTAGTGTAATCCTGGAATTTGGGTTTAGAAAGACTGTAGTCGGTCTTTGTTTCAGCAAGTGTTTTAAGGGTAAAATTAGATCTTTCTTATGAACCAGAAAATCTCTCAGGGTATATATAAATACGAGATCTGAGCAGGCTAATTTCATCTGGTTTTATTTGTAACTCGCAGAAATGCACAGTTGCAATGCCAAATTTTAGAAGTGTGGTCTGCTGTATTCATACTGCTGCTCTCTAAACTGAGCATTTCGGCTGCTGCAGTCTCTAAACCCATCATGTATGAGAAGTGGTGAAAGGGGACTGAAAAAAATGGATTCTAGTATCAGATGGCAAACTGACCTACTCCAAAACCTTGGGCATATTAGTTGATTTGTTTGTTTCTCTAGAAAAGAAGTAATTCCACTTAGCCATCTTTGAGATCCATGGATCAAAAATCATATTATGATAGCTAACTGGGCTGGCATTATGACACTTCTGCATCTGCGGCATGGTTAAGTTTCGCAGGTGGATAACTGTAAAAGACATGGTCATTTAGCAAGTGTTTGTATTGCACTTTAGCACTAAGTCTCCTTTGTTTTATGCTGTCTCACATTCCCTATCTCTTTTGCTTTGTAAAAAGAAGTAGAATGCAAATGTTCTTATGTGAAAGTGTAAAACAAATTCCAGAATGCAGTATACGTGAAGTGAGTGCCTCAAATACAGTCTTAGAATGATGATAAAGATCTTAACACTGAGTCTCATATTCCTTCTCCTGCTTGGCACATTTTACCTTTCCTGTGCTTGTAGGACTTAAACTCCCTGGATAATAAAAAAGACTTCTAAAAGGATTTTATAGTTCATCACTTTTGTGCAAGATTTCTTGAACTTTTGATTCTTTTCTACTTACTACAGTAAAAAATGTATTGTGTTTATATTAATGGCATAGTGTTAATGGCATAGTGAAGGATCTACTGTTGGATCCCCAAACAGAGAATAGTTCCCACTGCAAACAGCTGTATAAAACAGGAGTTCCTGTAGTTCTCTCAACACTCTGTCATGAAGTTTTCTTCTGTAAGGCTGGTTGCTGAAAGACATCTCATTTGTGCAGTTGAAAGCCAGAGCTTTTACAACAACCAAATAAGAATAATACAGCAGTAAAATTTCTAAAGACAGGCTTACAGAAATAAGGAGAAGCCGTGGTTATGTGTGTGTAGTCTGTGGCCAGACACAAGCTTCTGTCATTCAGTCTGTTGTCCAACTAATGGACTTTCAAATGCTTAGGAACTGTATAGTCAGGGGTCCAGTTTTTGGGCAATTTTTACATCTTTGTGTTTCTGGTCACTGAAGGAGGATCCAGGGATCTTGGAGAAGCAGGCAGTGGGTATAAAGATCAGAAGGAGGTCTAATGCCTTGTGTCACTTCAGGAAAGGGAAGGAAACACTATGCCTTGAGCAGTCAGTTCCTTCTGAAGCAAGAAGGGCTGTTGGGAAAAATGCTTCCTTCTGGGGTTTTTTGTTGGTATTCTGGGGTTTAGTTTTTGTGAAGTTGTCCTGCTGTCACCACAAATTTACCACAGTTATCTTTGCTGTCAACTGAGAACCTGGTCAGTAAAGTGTTTTAAATTAATGAAAGTACCTTACATGTGTAATGGAACGCAGTCACTTTTCAGGTTTGCTGTTCCGAAGGCAAAATTAGACTTTTAATGTTTCTGTAAGATAATAGACTTCAAAGTACTTTTAACAACAGATTCCTCAAAATGCAAACTCAAGATTCAGCATTTAATGTAACATAGCATCTAGGGCTCTAGTGGTGCTTTTGGCAAAGAAGGACATAAAATTACACTCTGAAAACATTTTTGGTAAGTAAGCATGAAGTGTCTATAGATAGGATGTTGGTTTTCCCAGTAAAAAGTGTCTGCACAGAATGTTTTTGTAGCAGGCAGTACAGTTTATTTTCATGTCTTTCTTGCTGAAAGGGCTACTTTTGTTTGCTGGCCACTGAAGTTATTTGCTTTCACAGGCCCCAAGGGACCAGATCCTGCCCAAACTATTTCATTCTCTTTTCAGAACCATTTTTTTTTCCTGTGTTTTCTTTCCATTTGTACAGTTTGATTTCTGTCTAGGTTTTGCTTTAGCTCATGAAACACTGTTCTTCCTCAGCCATCCGAATACATAAGTTGTCTTTCTTTAGTACCTGTGCCACACTTTAAAATTATATTTAATAATTGCCTAATAATTAAAGTTACTAATTTATAAATGTTAAGTATGGGAAGCATGACTAAAAACTATGTATGGTATGGATTTAAAAGGCAGTATCTTTTATATTCTGTAAATACTTATAAATGGTGGCTGAAAGGAGCTGATGCTTTCCATGTTTGCTTCTTCAGTAAAGAGTTAGGATTTTCTATGTTCAGGTGTTCTCTTTTCACCAGTTTCCTCACCAGGAAATTGTCTTGCCGCCTGGGCGGAACTAAGGTGGTGCAGGTTAGTCGTTACTAAAAGGTTGCTTAAGACCATCTTAAAGTTTCAAAATACTTTTGTATAGTTTCCTTGGTATAAGTGTTTTCACTGTGCTTTAGGTGGATTTAGTAATAACTTGTCATGCTGATGTTGGCTCAGGCATTTTAGGTGCTTATCCAATTCCTCTTTCTATGTTTCAAACTTTAATTGAGATGTTCTGAACTCCACTGAGTAGATATCAGATGGGTCACTCTAGGAGATGCTGAGAGATTTTTAGAGAATGACTTGAAGCAAATGTGGTTTTTTTAGAATATCTTCTGAAGGCCTCAAATGCTTTATGTTCTTTCTCTGCTGGGTTGGTGCATGCTAAATTTTCGTTAAAAAGTGATCAGAGATAGTTGTATTTAGATACAACCGCATTTTCCTTAAAGATAAATACAATGTATGTACGTTACAGAATTCGAGAGGCAATTACATGAGGAACAGAAGATTATCTTCTGCTTAGAGTATTTTAATAGGCAGATGGCAGCTCTTAAGTTATTTTGTGGGAGGAAGGAATCAAAGTCATAATCAGGGAGAATGATATTTGCCTAGTCTTGCAAGAGTAAATTCTTCAGTTGTGTTGTGGTGGTGCAGAAGCTTTGGTAGCAAAGGTGATGGTGAGTAAGGAATGATTACTTGAATAGCTTGACTGATTTTAAAAAAAGCTGCTGAGTAATGTAATTCATATAAATTGAATCACAATGTGGATTTGAAGATTTAAATAAGGTCTTTGCAGAGTTAAATAACATTTTGTCAGGAAGCTAGAAGTCAGATACTGTGGGCAGAGGAAAAAGATATGTCTTCCCTTGTGGTTTTAAATTGTTTCAAAAAACAGAGGAGCATAGATAAGGAGCAATATAGATGAAATCTGCATTAAGCACAAGGAATAAAGAATATGTAATGATAATAGTTTGTACCCATTTGAGAGAGGTTCAAGGATGGGAACTAGATTTGAACCTAGATCCAGTACTAGAAGGCTGCTTAGTTGTGTACAGGTCTGCACAGAAATATGGAGCATGAACACATCCTTGAAGGGCAGCAGCGGTATTCTGGTCATAGTACTATGCTGCACATGGGAATCGAGGACAGGGGAAGGGTGAGGGAGAGTGAGATTTTAACAATGAAGTTGAATAGGGATGAAGATGTGAATGGAAGTTATTAGCAGAGATGCAAACGTTGGAATATTAGCTTATTTTGGAAAAGTACATTGTGTTATGTCCATCCTGAAACAACATCCTCAGAAAAACCTTCTTACGTGAGGTAGTATAAGAGCGAAGAGAAAATGAGGGCTATCTTGTGCTCCCTTTCTAGACCTTCTTAAGGTACTGAAGTTACAACAGGCATGATAACCAACAGGGTGATCTGTGTGGCCTAGGGCAGAGGTTTGAGGGATGTTCTTGCCACTGATTTTGGTGTGATACAACCTGAAGGGTGTAGCAACTCATGCTATCTGCGTAGCTAAACCCCTTCCTTCTCTTACCCGCTGGCTTGCCATTGCCTGTGCCACAGCGCTGTCGGAGAAGCTGGCCCTCTGTGGCTCAGGGCTTAGCTTCTCTGGTGATCTTCAACAAGGAAAAAAACATGCCCTGTCTGTGGTGGCTGCCGTTGTGGCTGATACTCGAGGGTGAATCAGGGACCTCAAATACGGAGGCTGTACAGTGTGGCTGGAAGTGCCAGTCTCTGTCTCCTGGTCTGGTAAATAGCCGACCTTCCTGCGATATGGCCATCTGGGTACCTCGGGTGACTGCAGAGGCATGCCTCCTGTCTTCAGACCCTGCCCAACAGGATAGGCCGAGAAACCCGTTTCTGTGGGAACTTCACAGATAACCAGGGCCCTACACCCCAGATGTCTCCACCCACAGCCTCACTAAGCAAACGCGTGTCTTTGGAATGGCACGCTAAACACTGGGTGGGCAAAGCCACAAAATCCGTTATGCCAGAAACTCTGAGGGCCTTAGCGTGGAGCTTACCATTTAGAGCAGAATAATAAATACCTCATTTTGCAGTCCAAAGTGCTGGGAAAAATAAAACAAAACAAAACTGGAGGAAAAATAAGTGAAACTTTGAGTTGAACAGGCCCAGCTACGTGGTGGTGTTCTGACTGAGAAGCGTTTTGTGTGGCCTGTGTCCAGAGAATTAGCGTTGCACTGGCTCCAAATTCCAGGTTTATCAGGGCGACGTGCCGCAGCACTGGGTGCCTGGCCGCGAGGCAGTGCCTTCGCAAGAAGCAAAGTGGCACAAATCAGAGTTGCTTTTCGATATATTTGTATTATGTGTTTTAACAAATAAAAATGTATTTTATCTTAAACAAACGACCTGTGCAAGGGATTACATGGCCTTTGTCTCTGGTAAAATGCATTCTTTTCAAATAGTAGTCATATAAATGAGCTTTATTTTTGTTGGTTTTAAATGAGAATGCAATTGTGTTGCCGGTGCATGCATCCAAGAATAGGTCACGTTTGTTTAGGGAAGCCTGGAGGAGGTCTACACTGTCAGATAACCCGCGTTAGGAAGGTAAAAGTGCACTGGTGCAAATTAGCTAGCCTTAATTATGAAGGGGTTAAAGGGTATTACAAACTGAAGCAGGTAGTGCTTAAAAATAGGGGGGAAGGACACAAGACGTGCCTGCTCTGCATGTTGGTTCACTGCCTCTTCTTGGTGGCTGTGAGCTCTTGTGTAGTCTAACATAAGCATTTAAGAAAAATTCTGAGGATAGGAACTGTGCCTTTGTTCCAACTTAGTGAGTGATTTATTGTTGTTAATTTATAATTGTGATGCTGCCTACAAAGCTTAGTCACAGATCACAGACCTTTTGTACCAAGCAGTATGCAAAAAGACAGTCCTGATCCTTAAAAAGTGTAATCGTTACTCTCCCGATGTGGGAGATTGAGCAGATGTAGGGAAGGATAGTTTGTCCCTTCTCTCTCAGCATTCCTAAATGTGTATTTTAGTGTATGTAACAATGCCGAGACATTTAATCTGTATTAAAGCAATGGGAATAATTAATTTGAGCCTGAAGAGAATAAAGAATCTGTCCTGTGCCCAGATACAGTTGTTTCCTGTGTATTTTCCCTAGTAATTTTACAGGATCAAAAGTGACACATCTGCCTTACCTGTTGAGATAGCTGGATGAGGGTGTGGGGAAGGCAAAGCAACCTGCTGGCTGCAGCAAGATTTTGCTCATTTTGTCATAAGATATAGAAAGATCTTGTTACTTGTGTGTTTCATCATCTAAAGGATACAAATTATAGCTACTTAAGGAACTTCTTTTTTAATTGAAAATATGATTTTATCATTTCTTGCAATGTAGATACTTTGTTGGAAGTTAATTGAGGAGGCTTGTAAGTTGAACTACACTGTGGTTAGATTGCTATCTGGTGATATTCTTTTGCACCTGGCTTTGGACAAGTACAATAAACCGATCCTTTCTTAAGAGAGAAAGCTTATCCTGCCATTAAGTTTCTGTGATTTTGATTTGGTGAAGCAATTGTGTGAGTTCAATTATACAATTGATGGGATCACAGTCACTTCTACGAGCTGAGAATGGTACCCAAGGTACCTGTCTATTCTGAGATTAGAAAAATGTAGCTTTGTGTATTTTTAGTGTGAAAGGGGTGGGTTTAAGAAATTTGACTGACAGCTTCCACCTCTGACTGCCAGCATTTCCATGTCATAGCTCTTATCTTCCCCTACATTGCTTTTTCTCTAGTCTGATTATATATGCTTTCTTCCTTCCTTTGTTTTATGCAGTCTGTTACAAGTTCTAGAGTACCTTATTTGTAGAGAACAAGTCTCTTTTGTGACTCAGTGTCATCCACTTTCTCATTCCCTATTATTCCATCGTGACTTCATCTCTTTTTTTTTTTTCTGTTCTGCCTAAAGAAAGAAAAAGAGATGATAACCCTTCCACTTGTGGCATCTTTTTCTTACCCTTGACCTCACAGAAAGTTGTGCAGAATGATCAATAGAAAGCACAGTAAGCAATACAATACAGTCATTACTTTCAGTATTGACATAATAGAAAGAGGCATCTGCTGTCTTTAAACTGTTACAAAGCAATTGTTGTGAAATGTATTTCCATAGCTACAGCTCAGAGAGCAATGTTGCCCTTGTATTCCCCAGGCAGGATTATTATTTCATACAAAGATAGCTAGCTATTGGGTAAAATTAGTAAAATCATGCCTACTGAGCATTTCTGGACATTTCAGATAATTATTTTGGAAGATCAGTTCTCAGGTTGAAGCTTCGTATCTACTTTTAGTAAGTGATACATATTTTTTTACCGTGATTGCTGTTCTCATTTTTATCCATTGCACTTCTGTCTTTGAGAAGATTATCAAACTCCTTACCAATGTGTGTGGCTTCTCGGTGCAGTGGTCAAGCTATGGAGTTGGTTTTCTGCCAACTATTTGTGTGTAGATTGTCTCTCTTCACTGGCCGAGATTGGCAGCTGTGTTAATGGCTTCTGGGGGAAAAATAGCGTAACAAGATCCTCAATGTCTGATTAATTTATTTTTATTTTACTAAAACAGAGAAAAGAATTAGCACACTAGAACTGGCTGTTTATCCAGGAGCTTCAAATAAAAGTGTTCGTTTGTTTGGAAACCTGCCAGTCCATGTCATAGCTATGGATAGATTTTTATTAATGCCTGGTTTTGCAGGGGTTAAAAGATGGAATGGAAAGCCTTAGTAAGGTCTGTAATGGGCTGCTTGAGGATGGCTGGGGACACTTACTCTGAGATGGTAGACTGCATCCTAGAGCTCTTTAACACTTGAAAGCTGTACTCCCTCCCTCTCCTTGACACCACTGCCAACTCAAAGCCCAGTGGAGAGAGGAAATTAAGACAATTGCCCATCCATATCTCTCTTCTAAGGAGCATACTCAGAGAAAAGGAAAGATTGAGCCTCCATGATCACAGGAAGTAGAATTTACAATTTTGATCTGCATGACCTGTGTGTCTTGAGTTCTTCCCTCTCTGAACCAGGATGAACCCAGCCTCTAGTTTTATTTTCCAATCATAGCTTCAAAATCAACCTTGCACGTATTCTAAGTCCTCTAGGAGAAAGGCAGGCTGTATGGTAATTTCTAGGCTCAGACAGGTCAGAGCTGTCCACAGTTAGAACCAAACACAGAAGGGAAGATCTTCCTTCATGTAGTTTTGTTTTCTAGGTGTATCCTCCCATAATAACTTCAGAGTGGAAAAAATGGTACTGGAAATTCTTGCAATTTTTAATAGTTTTTTTTCTGATGAATTTTTTTTTTGTATGTGCTTCTGTCCCTCTTTTGCCCCCTTAATCTCTATATCTGGCATTAAGAATAAAATATAAAGAAGATCAAAGACACTAATGCAATGTCTGGACAGTTCCTTTGTTCTACTTACCACTTCATCCCTTTGAAGATTTAATTGCAATTTAAATTTATGAACAAGTGTTTTCCAATTTTAAATAAGAAACAGTTCCTCTGTTCTGCTTTGCTGTTAGCTGCAGTATAACAACATAGCAAAAGAAGCTGTAACATGTAATTTTGTTTACTAGAAGGGTTCTACAGTTAGAAGATGTTTTCTATTTGATATATTAGATAACAAGGTAGGTATGCTGCTTTTAACTGGTTGAGAAACAATAAGAGCAGTAAAAGGTCTTAAATTCGTAACTTGTTAGAATAAAGGATCATCTATGTATTTAAATTAAATGGATATCAGAGAATGTACACGAGCAAAAATTTGGTGTTCTTGCCTTTGATTTTGCTGTCATTATGGTTAATTCAACAGACATCACTGCCAATTATGTGGGGGATTTTTTTTGCTTTTGTTTTTCTTTTTTATCAAGAGCAACATAAAAAAATTAGTGTGATACATAATACTCTAGAATCTGAGTCTGAGGTGAATATGGAGAAGATATATAAAAAGCACTAATTAAAACATCTTAATCCAGCTAATCTTCAGATACCTGAATGAGTCTAAAAATCTGTCTTGGATTTTATAATTATATTTTTTGGTTAATTTAAATTTGGTGGAATAGTTCCAGATCCTTTAGTTTCTAAGAGGCTGATTTAATTGTCATCCCTACAATTCTAGTAGCAAGCATATGCACATGTACCGATCAATGTTGAAACCGTTTCTTGCATTAAATCAGATTTATCAGACTGTAAAACTAGTTATTAGTCTCAGCCATAACTACCATGAACTTTGGGAGAAAACTCAAAAATGCCTGTGAAGTGTTTCAGCAGACTGTAGCTCCTTGTATGGCTGTTGTATTATCTTGTACGAATCTTTCAGAAGATTACATTGAATGTCTTCCCCCAGCTATCCACCCCTTACTTTTTCTATATAAATATCCTAATACAAAGGGTTGTTTGCTTAATTGTTTTGAGTTGGATGCTTCTGTATGACTTGGAGTTTCGAATTACTAATAATCCCACACTTTTCGTATTTCCTACATATTTTATTTAATTATATGTGATAATAAGTGCTAACACTTTCTTTAAAGTAAAAGCCAAACAGCTCTTTGCACTGTTTTATACCCACTACATTCTTTCCAATACTTTATTGGGACTTTTGTGATTTTTCTTTGAAAGACAATTGCTGGGTATCAGGCACAGCAACTGAAATTAAATTCAGGAGAATCATGATTGGCTTCATCTGGATAAGGTGGAGAAGGAGAAGAAAAAGATGCTAGTAAGTGGTGGTGTGTGGGCTCTCTCCTCATGTCCTATCTGTTAGTGGCCTGCTTGAATCAAACTTGGAAAACCTCTACTTTAGATGAACACGTGGAGGTCAATGCCTAAAATATTTTCCTGTTAGTAAAAGATGCAATGGGCTCTTGTGGTGGCTGCTAATCTATTGGATGAAGCTCCTAATTCGTTCTGGAAGCTAGCAACACCTATGCTAGGAAGTGAAGCAGAAGCTATTCACCCAACTAAACTGCTGTTCTAAATGGGTGTAAAGTTAATTCCCAATTCCACACCTGGATATAGGTATAATTCTGAAATCATAGCAGCTGTGCATCTGAAAAATTCTGGTAACCATCACAATTCCAGTTTTTGACCACAGCTGGAAACAAGGCATGATCTTCAGTGTTTCTGGGAAGAGCGGAGAAGGGGAGCAAGGAATGCAGCTTGAATATGACTCCTTCATGAAGAAGCACATATATATTAGTCAGGAAAAAGAGGAGCATTAGAAACATCAGACCAACTTCTTTTTTTTTCTTTTTCTCTTTTTTTCTTTTTTCCTTTCTTCAGCTACCAATATCCATCAAGATTTTAAGTTAATCTTGAAAACATCTCAGCTACTGGTACAACTCCCTTCTCGAAGTGACCAAACCTTCCATGGTTCATAACTAATACCTATGCATCTTTAGGCAAAAAGAGCACTGCAGGGTGCTAGGCTGCTCCTTGGAAACCTGTCCCTAAAGGGTGACTATGTCACTGTCAGGCATTCACAGTACTGCCCTTGGTCTGGAGACTAGAAATAAAGCATCTGCAATGACAGTATCTAGAGAGAGAAAGCAGTAACTGCAAGAATTTCACTTTGAAATTTTATGCTCCCTATGTTTTGTCAAAAGGAGCTTTAACTGGGAGTAAGTAATAAATATTTTCCCTAATCCTGTAAATTAGAAGAAAGAAGGACTTTAATTTTATAGCTTCTCCATACTTTCAGTAAGCTGTTGGGAAACAGAGCCTTGGAATTTTGTCTGACCAGTTTCTCAACTTCCCAACAAGCTTATTTTAGTAAGCGGCTAATGATAATTTGAATACTATTGGTTAAGATAGCCTAAATTAAAAGGAAGATACAGAGTTTGCATAGAGATCAGCGAATGGAAATTGAGGTGTGCTGTGAAAGCTACTATATTCCAGTGCTTCAGGAAAGATTTGCCTTTGACATCTAATCAAAATGCCATTCTGTATTTTAGATAGATATGTTAACTATACATATGAGTATGTGTAGAAATATAGTTATCTATATAGGTATGTACTGTGTAGGTATATTTAATTCCAGGTGAATTGGAAAGCAGTTAAGTTCCTTCTAGAAGTGTGAAACTAAGAAGAAGAGCTGTGTAAGGTGCATGGCTGCAGCAACTGTGTGTATAAAATAACAGGTTGTTTTATGAGTAGGCAAATGTCAGTAGCCTAATTTCCAGTGGTTTTGTGTCTTGTGGTTGTCTGACTTCCTTGAATTGAGTTGATACTGTAGTTCCTCCTGAGGCTGTGCTGAACTCCTCCTGGGTAAGGTGCTGTAGGAACCTCAAGGAAGGTGTGCTTTGGTGGAATGGTTGCTGTGGTACCCAGAAGTACGAACTTGGACTTTTTTTTCAGTTGTTGTAGAACAGAATTTATGAGTGACCCTTCTTCCCTGTTTGGTTTCTCTGGTACCTCATATAACGATGAGCTCATCTAGCATTCTCTCCATCTGTGAAATGACTTTAAATCTTCTCTATTAACTGACTGTTTTAATTAAACTTGTTTTAAGAGACCTCTAATTCTGTTTGAAACTTAATACAGGACTTGGTGGTTATTAGGGAGGAAATACAGGCAGGCACCTAAGTTAAAAAAAAAGAAAGACTAAGAACAACAAAGTCTTGGGAACCTTGCTTGCACACTTTGCTGTGCAGTTGCTTGAAATTGTGGATGCTAAATTCTCTATGATATAAATCACAGGGACAGAGATTTACATTTATATTCTCAATAGATGGAAAGACTTGAGATCTGTTCTGCCTCAGGAAGCCTGTTTTCTTCCTTATGTGTTCAGTTTTTTGTTTTTCCCTTTTCTATGCTGAAGACCAAGACAGGCAAATTAGAGAAATGGTCTTTGAGGGTAGTCCAGACACTGGTGAAGAGACCTTTTCAGGTCAGAGTCAAGAAATGAGTTTCTGTTGCTCATGTGAGGAAAAGAGGCTGAGAAGTTCAGATGACCTGGTGCTAGAACTGAAGCATCCTACCTGTGCCAGACCCAGCCCAGGACTGAAGTTGTCAGCCATAAATGGTGAGAGGATACCAGTGAGCTGTCTTCAACAGAGTAGAATGGCAAGTGAAGGTGAAGTCCAGGGCTGGGAGTTACTATGGGTGGCTGGAAAAAACAAGGATCATGAAGGAAAGACAAGAGAGTGAGAACAGCAAGGAGGAGTAAGAGAGTAGGTTGCTCGTGACAGTGCTCATATAAGGTAGTTTCAGAACTGAGAGTGGCTGAAAGAGGACTGTGACCCACAGTACAGTGGAGAGATATTCAGACAGGAACTGTAAGGTGACTGAAGCGAAGCCTTTGTGGAGGTACGGTGACCATTAGGGACAACTCTGGTAGTGGCTTTAGCAAGAAAGTGAAGACTGAAGGATCAGGTTAGATTTTAGAGGACTTAGATGAGAAGCAAGAAAAAAGAATTAGGACTGGCACTGGATGATGTTTGCAGAGGATCATGCAGAAGACTGACATGCATCTGCTATTTTGGAATGGATTGTAATTTCAGTTCAATCTTGAAATTTGAACTTGACCATTGGGTGTAGTTATTGTTACTCAGTTATCTTTGGTGATTTTGGCCCATGTTGGCTTCTGTCTCTAACCATTGTCCAGCACTTCTGGCCTCTTTACTGAGCCAAATCCAAACTAACGCTGTCCCTTGAGCGCAGATCTGCCTTCTTTTTAGCTCAAGTATTGAGTATTGATTGCTTCCAGGTTGCCTCATGTGACGTCTACCCCAAGACTTTCTTTAAGGGTTTTCAGCCTTAGCCCGGTTGCCCCTGAGATAATTTCCAGCATTTCCAAGAGCTGCCCTGATGCTCTTCCATCCATGAAAATAGATACTGCCTTCAAGACCGTGGGGACTAAGTTTAGCCTGATTCCCATAGCAACACTATTAATCCTCAAACAAATACCAAACAATTGTGTTTAGAGAGGGAGGGGTGTTAATAAAGGTGATTTGGGAGTATTCCTGCTGAATAAATGTGCTTTTCTTTTGTTGTGGCTTCAGCAGTCTAGGTTTTCCTGGAAACCTACTTTTTGGGTAATAGCTAAGGTGTCAACTAATTCTCTATGCTTTCATGTTTTTTTAGAACGTTTTGTGCTTAAGGGTGGTACTCTGTCCTTGCCTATGGTGCCAGGCAGGGGTTCAGCACCTGTGTTGCTGCTGCTTTTTATGTTCCCACTCAGGGGAGGCTGTAATTAACAAGGTTGAGCTTACCACATTGTGCTCTGCAGGGAAGTCGAGGGTATGAATCAAGTCAGTTCTGTTCTGTTAAATAGCAGGAAATCCAGGTACACTGGGGGACTCTTAAGTGGAAGAAATTGCAGAAGGCTGGAGAGAGTTTTGCTTTCTGCATGAAAATATGAAGTACTCAGTTTCAAGTTGTTGAATGCTCCAGACTTGCTGCTTGTAACCTCTATTCCCTACTGCCGAAACTTAACATTCTAATCTCTGTGTAATAGAGTATACAGGCATCTGTGGACCTTCTGTATTAAACAGTATACGGATACCAGGAGTCAGCTGAGATGGCTGATTACCCTGCTAAAGAACAGAAATACACGCAAAAGTCCTGTCCCAGATGTAGCCTGGAGCAGAATTTTCTTCAACAGATTGAGAACTTTAAAACAAGTTCCAAAGGCATGAGAATGTTTTCTGTTATCTTGTATTTTGTGTTACTTTGTGTACAGACAATGAAGAATGAGAGGCTATTAATGGTTGGAACCCCAGCAATCATTCGTCCCTTTACTGAATGAGTGGGAGATAGGATATATTTTGTTTCCTCTGTGTATATCGTATCAGGCAGGCCCATGTCTCACAAACATTTATGTATGTGCTTAGCTTGGTTATCATACATACTGGTGCTGGTCTTGGACACGCAGAAGACGAAAGTAACTGGAGGTCCAGTATAATTGTTCACCCTTCACAGGCTTAGAGCGGTCAAGGTATGCTTCCCTCTAATATTTAGAAAATTCAAGTCGGTACGGCATTTGCTTCTGCAAACTGTGTACATCTGTAAGATTCTCAAATTGCTGTAGTCAGAGGTACTTGTAAAGCAAATTTGGCTCAGTAATATCCTTCCTATATTACTGAGTGTACTGTTTTCACAGTTCACATCAGTGATTCACATTAACCACCTTTCTTATTTTGAAGAAAAAGCTTTTTCTTTTTTTTTTTT
>WKFP01014843.1:1755607-1768610 GCA_011057875.1 Pterocles orientalis | reverse complement strand
AGATCGCCCAGGAACACATCCAGGCGGGCTTTGAATGTCTCCAGAGAAGGAGACTCCACAACCTCTCTGGGCAGCCTGTTCCAGTGCTCTGTCACCCTCACTGTAAAGAAGTTTTTTCTCATATTCAAGTGGAACCTCCTATGTTCCAGCTTGAACCCATTGCCCCTTGTCCTATCACTGGATGTCACAGATATCTTCTGGAGATAATTATATATACACACACAGACTGTTTCTTTAAGTAGCGATACCATAGAGATGTAGAATGCACAATTATCTTGTCTGGGCGTGCAGGTGAGAAAACGGGAACACTCTTATTCTGTGTGTGTGTATATATAGGCAGATCCTTAGGCAAGTATTCCCAGGTTTTTCAGTGGTTTTGGTAAGTGCTTTGAAAGAACATAAATCATTTGTAATGTGAATACTAGTGGCACTGTTAAATAAGCTTAAACTTGATTACTTTTCCCTGTACATGGACACAGCTGTAGTGCATCTAGTAGAAATAGCTTATATTTACCTGGTCTCTCTAAGATATGCTTACATAAGCAAATAAAAATGCTACATGCTGTCAAAATACATAACTGTAGATTCATTTTGTGAATATATATCAGTATGGGAATATTACAAAATGCTACTTTTAAAAAATTATACCTTAAATTAATTATGGTGTATTTTGTTTTTAGTAGAGCTTTTTTCAGATCTTTTATACACTTTTTTTAAGAAACTTGGCATAGACCATTTTTCTTAACAAGACTTGTCCAAAAAGTGCTGGTCTTGTTCTAGAGGGAGCTGACTAATTAGTGCAAATTTGCAACATGTTGTTAGATGCCTCTTCATAAAACCTATGACCTTATGGACTGACTCTACTCTTGTATTTATAGTCTAACACAGCACTGCTCTGACTCGTCAAACCTTGGAATGTCTACAATGCAAGTAAAATGAGTAACTCCTACAGGAACTTCTAACAGTGATTAGAATTAACAGAGGTCAGTCTGACACGTCAGAGTAATAGCAAGAAGTTGTAGCCCAAAAACTTTACATAAGGCCAGAAGCTTGTTAGCAGAATAGATTTTTTTTCCCCTCCCCCTTTCTCCCTCAGTGAATGAGCATGGTACAGTGACTCCTGAGTCATGATGGGGGCTGAGGTTTTGAGCTATCTTGTTTGCTGCTGTCAGTTGTCCTTCTGTTACGATCATCAAAGTAGTCATTTAGTCCTTGCTGTCTTCCCCCTCCTGTACCTTCACAAAAACAGCTGTCTGGTTTGATCTACAAGCTTTCTAGCTGATGCACAGGTTCTAAGTTCACCTGTGTGTTTAACTGCATGTTTATTCCCAGTTTGAGGAAAGATGTGAATACTTTTTCTGCAAATTTATGGCTGATTTTATTTTTTGAGTGTCCTTGATGTCTCTGGGTGCCATTCACCCAAATATGCTGCTTTCGTTTTGATAGTGATGTATGCCTGTGACGCATACCACAGTACACTACCTCAACGGGTATACTGCTAGTACTACTTTAATTGATCACTGCCTTCCTCTCTTCTCCATCTCCAGCCGCTTGTTCCTGCCGCTCATGCTGTGCTGGCACAGGTACTTGCACACCTCTCTGCACTGGATATAGGAACTGATCTAGCTTAAAAATAGCCCTTCTGTGATGGCTTTTACCTGGTTCACCTCCCCCAGATGAGGAGGGCTGTGTGAACAGCCGGTCCAGGGCACATTGGGTTATATAATGGTAGGGAAAAAGGATGCTTAGTCTAACTTAAAGTACACATTTAACTATACTGGCTTCTGTTTTCTGTTGGGGCCCCTTAATATTTTAGTTGGTTACTGCCTTGATCCTTAAAACTAGCATAATAAATACTCAACTTGCTACTCAGCTTACCCTTCAACCCGTTCATCAGTAGCATTCCAACCAATAGCTGAATCTTTCCACCTCCACATTTTGCGTAGAATATAGATAATACCAACTGACATAGTTTTTCATTAATAGTGGTTGATCCAAAATGCTCCATTTTACCACTTAAGTACTTTCTGGTTTGTTTCTTATGAGCTGTTTTGTGTCTACTGGAAAAAATGGGTTATGTGTTGGAGAATTACTGGGGTGGGTTTTTTCAGGCATACCATCATCTTAAAAGGATGTTTGACCCCCTAAGACATGAAATTTGCCCTAAAATAACAAAAAAAGGCAAAACAAAGGAAAATACTTTTTTGTGTTTGTGTGCTGGGCTTACCTGGACTTCACTGTCTTCCTTTCATGTTATTAGTCAGTCCCAGATTTCAGAGAGATCTATCTGTAACTGGATTTTTTTTTCCTTTGTGTGATTTACGTGTTACTCATGTCAGCTACTCATGGGAACTGTAATGTCTTAGGTCAGCTCCTTTCCTTGCTTTTGCATGTCCCATACAGTACTAGAGGAAAGGAAACCAGCTATTAACTCTGATTCCTAAGCACACAAAAAGAGAAAAGGGAACTTTGTCCCTGTGTGATGCATCTATATTCTTCTGACTCTGATGCACTTAGAAGGTATGGAAACATGTGAACTAGAAGCTTGTATTTCCGTTGACTTAAGCCCTAGTTTCATAATGGAGTCTGCATTTATAACAGCAGACTTTTCAAAAATGCCTAAGCAGGTGATGCCTGACTTCCATGTGAATTAGGTATGTAACCTGCTTAAATGCTTTTCAGGATTCCTAATCCTTTCTGCCTACTTCACAGTCTTTGGTCACTGGTATCTGATCACTTGAGGGAGGCATTGTATCTTCTATTATTTTAAAATGATGGAACTTGAGGAGGATTTTATCAAATCAAAACCAGACTGATCCTCTAAAGAAAAATAATTTATTATTTTTAATACAGTCAAAAAAAGTTGTTAATACTTACACCATTGAGCACGTGGTTAACGGTTGCTTAGGGCTTTACAGCTTTAGGTGTCTATTCAATGGAACAGATGGAAAGTGATTTTAATAGAAGCCCTTGAATGTTTACATATCCAGGTACCTAATGATCATCCTAGTGCTAGCCCATATGGAAAGCATTAATGTTTAAGTACATGTAAGCATACTGGTGTGGGTTTAAGTTAAGTTCTTTAGCAGAGTTAGGCAGACTTGTGCACTAAGGGGTTTGCTGTGGGTGGGAAACAACTTAAGGAAGCTCTGAACTGCTGCCTGAGGAATGCTGGCATTTGTGAATTCATCCTCTTAGAAGAGAAACTCATGCTGACTCTTGACAGTGTTTCATTTACAGGTTAAGAATATAATGGAGCATAAAGGATATGGGGAAGGAATAAAGCAGTTCTGGCTTGTTACGTATTCTGCCAGTGAAGTATTGGCATCCCAGGCATCGGTGAATACTGGTATCTGCTTCACTGAGGTCATGATTTTGCTTTGTGTTCATAGTCTTGCTGCTTAATTCCTGAGCTGCTTGAATAATTCAGCAGTTAGTGATAACAGAGAAAGTGATAGCTGGGGGATTCAAGGGTGAGACTTTTCCAGGAGCAATGAGCTTTCAGCCAGTTTACAGGGAAGCAGAATGCATGAGGGTGTGTAATAAAAACAATGCTGGTATTGACCTCCGAAATATGGCTCTGGAGGTCAGCAAGTGGTTCAGCTGGTGCTTGCCTCATTCCCTGCAGCCGATGGAGTTAAATCACAGGGAGACTGTGGTTCCAGGGAACTTAACATATGGTCAGCAGATACATTACCATATGTTATGCAATTAACATATGGAGGAAGGAACACAGTTGGTAAGGGAACTTCTAAACCTGAAGTGAAAGGCAGCTGCTCTGGTGTCACTTGCCTTCCTTAGCTTCAGTACCTCTGAGTGCTGCTTGTATAATTGGCTCGCGAGGCTTTCAAATGAAGGACGGGAACCCCTGCTCACAGGAGTGCTGCCCAAGGGGAGGGTTCTGAGCCAGTGGCAGGCTGATGCAGCAGTCCCTACTCTCAGTCAAGTGTTCCGGTCCTTGCTTTGCTAAAACACTGGCTTGGCTTAAATGTTTCAAATAACATCCACTGAGGGGAGAATTAGATCCCTCTGTTTGGGCTGAATAGGTCTTTACAACTTGAAATCTCACAGTTGGGTTAATAACTAGGAGCTCTGAAAAGACTAATCTGCTGTGTCTTCTGAATCATTCCGTGCTTTTGGGTAGGACCTGTTCACTCATGTTAACAGTCCATGTGCTGTATATTCTTATTTTAGTATTTTAAAATATGTAGGGCGTAAAAAAATAAATAAAACTCATGTGACAAGGATGTAACTTTCTATGATACTCTCATGTTATATGTTGTCATGCAATTTTTTTTAACCTGCTCCTAAGAATTTGCATCTATTTTTCTCATAAGTGAAAGACTAAGAAGCTGCAAATATGAAGTTTGAACCCTGTGCATTCAAAGAGAGATATCTGCCTGAGTTATCCAGTCTTCTCTTGTTCTCCCCCTTCTCACTTCATGAGTGAATGAAGGCTGATGTTTGAGACTCCTGATGTCCTAAGGCAGATCTTGGTCAAGTTGCTCAATAGTCACCTCCTTACTGGAGAATTCTCTTATCACATGCGTGTTTATGATGGTGCACATAGGTGACCCAGTTTGAGACGTTCGTTTAATATAGTGTCAGCTCTGTTCTGAGCATGTCATTGTGATCTCCACAAGCACTTGATTCTCTCTGCCTCTAGTCACCTACAAAAAATGCAAGTTTATGTGCAAGTCATTTAATCTCTTGACACAGTATGTGTTTATCAGTCTGGGGGAACAGGCTAACACCTTTCTCTATTCTCCCTCTTTTTGTCTCTCAGCTAGAGGATGAAATTTCAACTTTGCGGCAAGTGCTAGCAGCTAAAGAAAAACACCTGGTTGAAATTAAACAAAAGCTTGGCATAAGTCTGATGAATGAACTGAAGCAGAACTTTAGCAAAAGCTGGCATGATATGCAGACAACTTCTGCGTGAGTACAGACCTTGCACAAATTCATTCTTGTATGTTGTGTAGCATGTTGGGGGCATTGTCTTCATGAGCCCTGGTGTGAAATTTAGCAATTGGAATACCTGCTGAGTGGAGTAGATGGCAAGAACTGCTGGCACAAGCCTTTTTTCTCGCATAAGGAAGGAATTAAAAATATACATATGGACATAGTGATAAGACCTATCCTGAATCTGCCACAAAAAAACATTCAAACCCAGGATAGGTAGTGTTACTTGTAAGCTTTAAACACTTTTTGCTCTGTGTCTCTGATGGAGCATCACTGAGAGAAATAGTGAATAAAACTATGAATTCCAAAGCTCTAGGAAGGCCATGATAATTACTGAAGGGGTGATCATTATACTTACAAATATGAACATACTATATTTCTCTAAAACTTTTTGGGCTGAATTAATAGCAACATTGGTAGAAAGAACCACCCACATTTCATCAAGTGCTGTCTGAAAAGTTATTCGATTTTTATTTATTTTTTTTCCAATTGACAGCTGAATTTGACACTCTTGGGGAGAAGCAAGAGTGAGCTGCTTCACAACAGACCTGAGCTGGGAGTGGACAGCAAGGCAGGCAGGGCAGTGGCATCACCCACAAAGGAGCAGTCCTGCAGTACCTGAGAGTGCTGTGCAAACCTTATTGAAACAACACCTATCAAACAGCTTTAACTAAGCAAACATACTGCATTCAGGTTACATAAAACCTTTCCTTTGTAGAAAAATGTTAATTAGAAAAGCTCAGTTATGGTCTTTGTAAATATCCCTTTAAAGATGTTTTTAATGATTCCTTAAGCTAAAATAAATAACCTCAAAATCTGCCGATTTCACCTTGCTTCTAGCATCTAAATAAGAATGAATTATCTATGTTAAAAAAAATAAATAAACTTACATTGCAAGAAGCTATCTGAATATCCACCCACCTCTATTCACTGGAAACGTTATCTTTAAAAAAGGGTGTGTGGGAAGTCATTCCAGTTGAATGCCTTACTGCCATGAAAGCAAATTAAACTTGAGGCAATAATTTGCTCTCTAGTTACTGATACCCTCCATAGTAGAACTCCCTGCCTTCTTTAACAGATTATACTAAAAATCAGTGCACTGAATATAGTAGAGGAAATGAACAAGGAACTTGAAAAATGCATTATGATTCTGGTCATCAGATCAAATGCTGGAGATGGAGAGCTTAAAAAGATTATTAACAATAAGAGGACAAGAATTTGGGGCTTAATTGTTCTCTGTAGCTTTGAAAGTCAGTTCTCACACAGCACTGTCACCACAGTCTTACCCAAGGTTACACGGTTCTGGAGTGTCAGAGCTGGCTTTGAGCCCAGGCAGCCAAACCCATGGGAGCCACAGGGAAGAGTTTCCAGTACCCCTTGGTGCACTCAAGGGCCTGACAGAGACTTGGAAAAAATAATCATTCTTTCTGTTTTAATGAGAAGTCAAATAAGGTATAAATCCCTTAATAGGAAAATGCAGTTTGTATGTTTCCTGTTTCTAACTTTGGGACAGTTTCTCAGCTAGGTCCTATTTCTCATGACAGAGTATTGACAGGGGCACCGCACCCATGCTAGCTCAGTGAGAATGTCCAGCATGTGCTAGGAGAGGACAGTCTGGAGGCACTGAGGTTTAGAAGAGAGGAGGGGCAGAAGAGACCTGGACTGGAGTTACTCGGAGACACTAGCAAAATTTTGAAAACTTTCATTTTCACTTGAAGTTTGGTAGCAAATTCCAAGACAGCTTTTCATTTTGTCTTCACTATGTTGACAGTTTCCACAAGGATAGAGAGACTTAGGAGACTTTATCAGCATGGTAGCTGCTACTTTTTATTTAAGATGAGTTTCAAAAACAACAAGCCATTAGGTAATGAGCATTTAGTTATGTGGAACTGAGCAGCAGGAGTCCATTTGTGCCCTTGAAAGTCTGATGTTCGTGGTCCAACTGCTTTATAATTCTGGCTGATACTCATGCCAGTACACTGATGCCAGTACTAATCGTGGTAATCCAGCATTCTTCAGAATGGATGAGTTAAGTAATAGACGTGATTCATAGTTGCTGCACCAAAGTAGCAGTGGGACAGCATTACTCACCAAGATTCTCTGATTTAGTAAGGATGAAAAGCCTGTTTTAAAAAAATAAAAGTTCAAAATATTTACATGCCTGTACTTTAGGCTTCTGAATCTACAATTAGTAATTTTAAATTCTAAAAAGACCTGGTTTTAAGGAGGCAAATTTTGCTTTCACTCAGTCTCATTGGGTTTTTTAGCTGCTGTGCTTTTCTTGAAATTAAAACCACTTTCAAATCACAGAATCGTAGAATGGTTTGGGTTGGAAAGGACCTTAAATATCACCTAGTTCCAGCATCCCTGCCGTGGACAGGGACACCTTCCACTAGCCCAGGTTGCTCAAAACCTCATCCAGCCTGGCCTTGAACACCTCCAGGGATGGGGCATCCACAGCTCCTCTGGGCAACCTGTTCCAGTGTCTCACCACACTCGTAGTGAAGAATTTCTTCCTTATGTCTGATTGATATCTCCAGACATTCAGACCACTCTAAGCAGCAATTCTACCATGGCAAATAAATTATTAGAAAGGCTGAAAACTTGAGGAAAACCAATTCTCTCCCTGACAGCTGTAGTAAGGAAACAAAATGTCTCAAAGCCCATGTACTTAGTGATTCCAACCAAGGATGTGATGGAAGGTGGACTCATGCAAGAATGCAATCTAGGATAGGAATGTCATAAAGCTGTGTTTTCAAAATTACTTTCATCTTTTCCCTTCACAGACAAAAATTGTCACTTGTAGAAACAGAAAAATCTCATGAATCAATGACCATAATCAAGAGCTAGCTCCGAACAGCATGTCTCCTAGACAGTGCCTGGGTCTTTCTCAGGTGGTGGCTGTCTTTTGAAGCCGTTTTAGGAAGGTGTCAATATTGCTTTGCTCTTCCATGGAATACTTACCTGATACTTGGGACGAGCATTAAACATGGGCTTAGACTTTTCCTCCAGAGACAGAATAAAAATCTCTTAGTTGGCTGCTGGTTGAAAACTACGTGAGCAAGCTGAGTTCTGCTGATAGGGAACCTGAGGACAATTGTATGGGTTTCCACAAGTAGCACGAACTTAATGTTTTGTAGTTCAAATTTCTGCCAGGTGATGAGAAAATAGAAAGTAATAGTTGCACTGCATGTATTTTAGGCTTACAATCTACTGTACCTGCAGTCTTCATTAGTGTAACTTTAAATATATAGTAATGTGTTCCAGAGGTTCAGAATTTTCTTAAGAAGTCAGATATAATTTGTGGACAACTGCCATCCTACTGTGACTTTTAGGAATTCAGTATACCATGTTCCCACACACGTATTGAGGGGTTGTAAAAGAAGTGTGGGTGGTTTTGTTCATTGCAGTGTATTAATCACCTTTTGACATTTTCTTCTGTAAATTTGCAAGTAAACGTAGCAGTTTTGTAAGTTAAGAAATAGGCATGTTGGCTTTAACAAGCACATTACCTGCCTGTGAGCCTGTGCTATACGGAAGGAAAGGGAGCCTCTCACTTTCTCTGACTTTGTGTCCTTTGAGTCAGACCAGGCAATGTTCATGCCTTATTCAAAGGCAATTTTTTTACCGCTTTTCCACATGTATCTCTGGCCTTGAACTTGGAAGGGTGGTGTAATGGAAACTAAGATTGGAGAAAAGACTTCAAGAAGTTAACCCGAGTCTATTCGTTGTCCCTTTCTTAAAAGGTGTATGTCCACTTGTTTACACCAGAAGTTTCAACTACTGGAAATTCCCCAGCAACGTCGGGTGATCTGTTCCAGATCAGTGAATATAGTGTTAGTTTCTCAGGAAAAAAAACACTGTAACTATGAATGTGCACCAGAAAATACATACACTATATTATAAATATCTCTGTATTTGTAACTGTAAGGAGGGGAGGGAAGACCTGAGTGTAAACTGAAGTCTCTGAAATGACTAGGATTAAAAATATCCAGGAAGGGGTCAGTGGTAAAGGGGATTGGGACAAGGAAAGGAAATGAGAAAGAATGGAAGGGAAAGAAAAAACAGAAATGAAGCAAAACTAAAGAGAAGAAGGAAAAGGAGAGGAAATAGAGGGAGAAAAGGAAAAGAAAGGGAGGAGAAAAAGAAGGAAGAAAAAGGAGAGGAAGAAAAGGGAGGAAGGGGGAGAAAGGAAAAGGGAGGCTGGGGTGTGTTTAATCTGTGTAATTTTGTTGATCTGGTGTGCAGAGCCCACAGTGTTATGGGCATAGTTTGAGGTGTGATAAACTGTGACATTTCAGTCTGGAATGTCTTAAGCTGTCTGTACTTAAGCCAATACTGTGGCTTTTTTACCTGGTGATGAACCGTACCACAACTTCTTGTTTTTCCCCTATTCTATGCTACACTGCACAAATAGTGCCTTTCAAACAATTGTATCCCCATTTTTTCCCGAGGCTTTGAATATTGCAATGCAGGACAGCACAGAGTATTTCTCACATTCGTCTGGCACATTTCTTTACTTGTGACTCTCTCCAGCCTACTCAACAATCATCTTTGTGTGCCACACACAGATTTCTGGCTGCAAGCAGGTCCCCTGCAACCTGCAGAGGTTTGGTTCCCTCAGCTCTGCCCTTCCTCTCTCTGCGGGAGAGGAACTACCTGGGACGTACTTCCTTTGACTGATATAGGCATATGTACCCCTCCAAGTACCGGCACAGTTTTAATTAGTTCTTAATGTACCTGAAAAAGGGAAAGATGTCTAAAAAAGATCATCTGTTGTTTGTTTTTGAAGTTGGAATGGATTTCAAGTGACCACTAGAACAAAACCGCTCCACAATACCTTAGAGTTCATTTGTGGGCAAAATGGCAATATGCAAAATGAAAGAGAATGTTTTATGTACAAGTTATCTGCCATTCGTATATACATTTAGTTTATTAGATCATTAGCATAACAGAGTTAATGTTGAGTCCTGTTTTTCCCAGAAAATCAACAGAAAAATAGTTTTCTAGCTGAGAGTTTTTCAGAGATCCAGAGGCTCTACATTGATTCAAAAAATGTTATTCTTAAGCTGACTAATGGCTTGAAAACGAAAAAGAAGCAAGCTCCATAGGGCATAGCTTGTGCTACCAGGCTCTGTTCTATTGTATGGTTTTGTTGTTAATTGTTTGCATTTTATTGCATCTTATGTAAGCTTTATCACAGAAGAGGGATTTTCAAATGGATTAATTTTGCCAGCAAGCATTGATGGAGAAGCACAATGCTGAAAGAAGACGTACTAATTATAATTATCAGATGTACTGATTTTAAAGAAGCTGAATTTAAATTCTTTATATTTTACTGTAGTAGGTTGAATGTGCAGCTTGCCATGCAAAAGGTGAACACTGTGTTTTTAGCCTCCTTCTGTCAGCAACCCCTGTGTTGCACCAATGAAGGAAGGTTAGATTTAATTCTGCCATGTGAAGGGCAGTTCTGTACCGAGTTGAGATGAGATCAAATAACACACAGTGTGATTATTCTGTCTTACCCTGCAGATGATGTTGGTCATTTAAATGTCTAGTTCTCTGACCTCTCTATATGTCTGCTGCCTGGCTATGCTCTATATGAAGCACGATTTCCTTCACACGTTGTGTTGTAAGAAACAGTATCTTTTTTCTTTTGCATTCACTGGCTGTAAAAATCAGCTAGTGAGACCTGGTTGTTGTATGATAGTACAGCCTAAAGGCAGTATGGGAAAGTGTCAGGTGAAAAAGTAGTCAAAATACGCTGCAAATCTAGTTTTCCTAATTAATGTTACGGTACTGGAGATATGAGTTACCTTTAAAGCTTCTTTTAAATGTGTATTGGGTGTATTATCAGAATATAACTGCCATATCAGCATATTTTATTATAATCTCTAATAACCAGTTTTATAAACAATTGCTTGTTGAGCAAAGAAATACCCTATTTTAAAAACCAAATTATAATCGGAAATTGATGGATGAAATTCTCAGGTTCATGTCATAAAAAGGTAATGTTCAAAATGACACAGTTGAGTTTTATTTACAAGTTTACTGTGATGACAGCAATTCACATACCGTGTTTGGTTAATGTTTCTTGTCTATGATGTACATTATAAATATTTACTGTTAAGTGCTAAGTGAAAAGCATGGACTATGTTAGCCACTACCAGCAGTTCTTCTGTGCTGTGGAGTATGTTTAAATGCCGCAAAACCAGAGAAGGCACTCCTACTCTAGCTGCATAAATAAAGTAGCCTGTTTCTGCTTTTACTGATGCTACTGGCCATCTGGCTCAATGCTGTTAAACTCGGGGAGGTTATGCTGACTTTGTCTTAGTGTAAGAAAGGCACAGAGCCTAATGATGTATTTGTGTAAGAACGAACACTACAGGTTGGATGGAAGCTGGT
This sequence comes from Pterocles orientalis, assembly GCA_011057875.1. NCBI lineage: Eukaryota > Metazoa > Chordata > Aves > Pterocliformes > Pteroclidae > Pterocles > Pterocles orientalis. The sequence continues at coordinate 1,757,246 of WKFP01014843.1, read as the reverse complement.
GTTTCTTTAAACTCTGTGTCCTGAATTCTCTGAGTTTGTTTCTGCTGGAGCATTTCTGCCTTAAGGTTCAGGGTCACTGAGTTTGTTCAGCTGATGGCTGACTGCCTGCTGAGATGCTGTCACCTGTCCTGATGAGCTGGGTTGTCAGTACTTGCCCAACGGCTGCCTGCAGTGGCTGCCCAAAGGATGAGAGTGTGCAGGTATGGTAGATGACTTAGCATGTTGGAGCAGTTGGTGTTGGGAGGACTTAATCCATACATATAGCACTTTTTCCAAGGAGTAAATGTTAGTAGGTCTTAACTGGAATATCCAACTTTATTTCTGCTCTTAAAGGTTTTTGAAAATCATGTCAGCTGTTCAGTACATTAAGACAAAACTGCAAGCTGCTCTGTATTAAATGTATGAAAACTGCTGGCTCAGATTATTAATACAACTGAGAAGATTCCCAGAGGTCCAGAGAGAATATGTTGAAGATCATTGTTGCCAGATTGTCTTGCAAGGTATCAAATGAATGTTGTAAATACGACATAGCCATGATGATTAAAAAATACCTGAACCAAAATACTGTGCTGTATATCAATACAGAGCATAACTGCATGAAAGCAATGTGCTCTGTGCAAAGATTATTTATGAAGAATGCATAATGGTGGAGAGGCAGAAATGAGTGGGACTTGACTTTTAAGCTAACTATCGGTGAGGTCTACTAAGATGCAAATTACTGTTTCTTGTTTCTGCGGACAGGTATTACCTGTTGCACTGCATTTTTACCTTTGTTATTTTGTTATTCCTTAAAGCTCTTCTTCAGCATTGCCAAAGGGAGGAGGGGTTCATGTCAAAGGTCATTTTTGCTGAGGTTGGTGCTGAAAAAAGACTAGTTGCATAACAGCCTTAGCTGGATTTATGCTGTTATGTAATGTGAAAAGCATTAGGAACGTAAATGCAGGCTCTGTCTTCCTTGCTAGTGGAAATACTAGGGAGGCTGTTGGGTTTGTGGGATTTATAGACAAAACACAGTAGTAGTCAGAATGCCAACTGTCTTGTCAGTCAGTTCTCAGAAAGTGTGTTCTGAAGAATGCGATGTTCCAAAATACATCAAGGACTCTAATGTTTCACAATTAAAGTTGAGTCTGTCCGCTGTAATGTGGTGTTTGGGACTATTCTCTTAACAGTTTTGGACAGTGTGAAGAATCTGCAGCAGAAAGGTAAGACGTGGAGATGTTTTTTCCTAAAGCAAAATATGCCTCTGAATAAAATGAACTCCAGTGTGTCTTCTTCAAAAAATGAATTCAGAAGGATATCTGCAAAATATTTTACTATGCACAGTCAACCTGTACATAAAGAGGTTCTGCTATCAAGGACCTTTTAGATCTGGAAGTCAGGTCTTGGACTTAATTTTTGTCATCAGCAAAATTCCACTTGAGCTGAATGGTATAGGAAACTTTTCTGTTAGGAGAATGCCTAAAGACTTGTATGCAATAATGTAGGCATTTTAAGAAATGCAGATATATATATATACACACACACACACACCCCCACAGGCATTAAATCTTTTTTTTTTTTGTAGGAAACACTTACTGAAAAGCTACATGCTCGTAGTTTGACTGAAGCAGCAGTAATGTCTACTTTAGGGTCTCATCCC